>JAOEHY010037174.1:17762-31585 GCA_025447955.1 Psilopsiagon aurifrons
GCCTGCCCTGGGGCTCTGTGCCCACCGGCCAGCACGGGAGCCCCCAGATGTGTCTACTCCATGCAGTTCCCTTGCCCCTACGCAGTCGTCTTGCTGTTGAGCTGTTGTCGCCTTTGGTTGTTAGTGCGACATGGGTGGAATGTGAAATGTTATTGCTGGGTGTGGGGTATGGTTTTTTTCCTCCCCTAACCAAAAATGGGTTTGAGTAGAAAGGTATGCTACACTGACCTTGCCATCAGAAGGGGTAGCCCTGTGCGTAACCCAGGGAAAACCCCACTCCCACCACTCATGGGCTTGACAGAGCATGTTGGGGAAGATCCTCAACAGGTCCCACATGGACTTGCATCTGCAAAAAGCCTTGAGAGCCCAGGCCCTCTGGATGTTTTGGCTAAATGAGCCTTGGATGGGACCTAAGCGAGCAGTCCGAACCCACCACTTATGCCAAAGTAAAGGCTCTGTCACCTCAGGGTAGAGTTGATAGAGTGAGAAGCTTGGATACCACATCAGCTCCTCTGTGCAATGACAGTAGGGATGCTCTTAGGAAGTAAATTCCCTCATGTCCCCACCACCCCAACTTGCTTGGGGGTCCCTGGGGATGTGAGTGAATGCTGTGGGATCCCTTCAGGGCTGTCCACTGCGATGTGGGAAGTGCCTCCCTGTGATTTTATTTTTCCTCCCCCATTTTTGTGTTGCACGTTCAGCAATGGACATGCCCAGTGCAGCATGAGCCGGGGGGCTGCGGCCCTGCCGGCACTTTCTCCTGCCCTCACTGTGATGCCGACTCCTTTTCTTGCCGCTTCTCTTTGCAGCTGAAGAAGTTGCTCCTCTCTCCATCGCATGTGCCCCCGAGCTGTGAGGCGCAGCGGGACGGGGGTGCCCGGCGCCTGGGGACCCCTAAATCCCGACCCACACGACCCTGCACAAAGGTACTTCCTCAGCGAGCAGAGCTCGAGACCACCCAGTGTCCCCCTTTCATGAGCCGTCCTACAGGAGGTCACCGAAGGATGGACTTGAGGAGCATGGATAGACTTTGAGCTGGGGCAGGGGCTGGGGACAGGCAGGGACCATACCACCAGCACAGCGGTGCATGGTGTTCCTGTCCCTGCCTGTGCTGGGGCTGATCGGAGAAACCTTCAGACTTTGTACTGGGCTGCAAAAGGTCTGGATCTCATTTGCATCCCGTGGGTCAGGCCTCTCCTGGTTTCCCTAAGCACTGGCTTGTGAAAGCCCTGCATGCTCCCTGGTTGTCCAGGTCTCCAATGACCTGCAGCCAAGACAGGAGCCATCAGCTGGGGAGAGCTGCAGAGCTGACCCTGTCACTTAAAATAATCTCCCGAATCCCAGCAGAAGTTGCCATCAAAGATTTTTCTACTTTGCTAATGGTAATTGTGCATTAGGCCCAGCAAATTAGATTGCCTGGGAAAAGAAGCAAATCCCTCCTGGGGAGAAGGAGCATCACTGCATGCTGGCTGCTGGGCGTGCAGCGCTCAGGGTGGCTGGAGTGCCCAGTTATCCCCTCTAGGATGTGAGGCTGACCCCATGCACATCAGGATGCTGGGGGGCTGTAACCATGGATTCGAAGATGTGCGGTGGCTCTGTCAGTCTGGGGTCTTCTTCTCCCCCTGTGCCGGGTGCTTGTTGTGTCAGGTTGGGGCTGTGACCTGGCGTAAGCTGACTGTCTCCTCTCTCCTCTCTGAAGGTGGAGGGTCCCCGGGACAGGAGGGTGAGTGTCCCGCAGGCACAGAGCCGCAGCTGCTCCGAGCTGCACCGGCACCTCACCTCTGCCACCTCCTGCCCCCAAGCCCCCCGGGTGCCTGAGGAGTGCCGCAGTGGCAGCCACCACCTATCCCCTGGTGACTGCACCCATCATGAGGATGACAGCGACTCCAGTGAGGACTCTGTGAGCTGCAGCGACTTGGTGACCCCCCCATCCTCCGCAGAGGATGGCTCTGGCAGCCAGTTCTTCTGCGAGGGGGAGATGCACTCGGTGGTGGAGCTCATCCGCTACATGCACACTTACTGCCTGCCGCCGCGGAAGCTGCCTGCCCGCAACACCACTGATGCCATGCCCCAGCCCTGCAGCAGCCCTTACAAGAGAGCCAAA
This sequence comes from Psilopsiagon aurifrons, assembly GCA_025447955.1. Classification (NCBI taxonomy): domain Eukaryota; kingdom Metazoa; phylum Chordata; class Aves; order Psittaciformes; family Psittacidae; genus Psilopsiagon; species Psilopsiagon aurifrons. Next base: position 19,867 of record JAOEHY010037174.1, read on the forward strand.
CCGGACTGCCCTGCAGAGCCAGGTACCCCCGGGAGAGTGCAGAGCCAGCCAGGCTGCACCTGGCAGTTGAACCGGGGCTGCAAGAAGCCTGGAGCATCCTTCTCCATCCTGAAGGAGCTGCTGGCACAGGACCTGCTGTGCGACGTGAGCAAGCCGTACCACCTGGGCAAGCCTGTGTATGCTGCCCTGGTGCGGCCACCTGGCTCCCGCTCCCCTGCGCCACTGACCAGGGATGGGGAGGATGCTGTTGGGACCTGCACTTCCAGAGCCAAAACAACACCAGAGAAGGGTGAGCCACGGCAGAGCCCTGCAGCTGAAGCAGAGGCACTGCAGGAGCTGGGTGGCCTCGAGGATGATGCTGCGAAGCATGTGGGCACCCCAGGCGCAGCCGTGGGGAAGGTGGCCCGCAAGCAGGAGAGCACTGTTTATGCTGTACGTCGGTCCAAGAGACTCAACCCTGAGCTTGACCACTGGCTCTCCTTCCTTGATGAGCCGCCCCCCGAGCTCTCCATCCTTCGGGAAGCAGGGGATGGCCGCAGCTCCCAGGATGCCCTGCCCTGCAGACAGCCCGTACAATGCCCAGCACTGGAGGGCTTCTCCACTGAAGATCCTGCAGCTGAAGTGGAGGTGGGGGGCACGGCATCACCAGCAGAACCCCCGCCCCTCTCCCTGTGCTCCCCAGGGGATGGTGAGGTTGGCAATGGGGCTGAGATCCGGCGGTGCGTCCTCCTGGAGCAAGCAGGTGAGGGGCCTGGGGGCTGCCACTCTGTTCTGCCCGCCCTGGTGTGCCTGCACTGCCTCTGGTACTGTCTGTGCTGCCCCTGCCATGGGAGAGTGCTACTGGCCAGGCACTTGGCACTCAGCAGTGAAGCTGTGAGTGGTCCCAAGCACAGCAGAGCCCTTACATGTGCTGGTTGGCTGTGGGGTACCATTCATGAGGAGCTGGGGGCCTGGTCTGGTTTTGGGGTACTGTTTCAACACATGGGAGCCTTCTGCCTCAGTTTCTCCATCTTTATAAGAAGATGAATTTACTGTGAGGGTGGTGAGGCACTGGAACAGGTTGCTCGGAGAAGTGGTGAATGCTCCATCCCTGGCGGTGTTCAAGGCCAGGTTGGACATAGCTTTGGGCAACACGGTCTAGTGTGAGGTGTCCCTGCCCGTGGCAGGGGGTTGGAACTGGATGATCTTGATGTCCTTTCCCAACCCACCTAACCCATGATTCTGTGATTCTCTGATTTTATGAAGGAGCCCGTGTTGCGCTAACCCAGCAGGGACATGGCTGCCCTTCAGGTCCCTCTTCCCTGCAGGGCTGCCCTCTGGCAAGTGCAAGATACCTGCAAGTGCTTTGTGAGTGGGCATGGCTCAACCTTGGCAGCATTTGCTGCCTCCCAGGCAGCGGTCCCCGGACCCTGCCGGGCCAGGGTGGGCAGCGGGGCCCTGGCTCCTGCCATGGGCGCGGGAGGAGGGAGCACAGCCTCGCTGGTAACCCTGCTTCTCTCCCTGCCTTTCAGAAACACCCCGGGGTCTCATGCTGTCCTTGGCACAAACGTAAGTGTGCACGGGGCTACAGGAAAGCACTGTGGTGTGTCCGGCTGGGCATGTGCCTGCGGTGAGAGGCAAAGCTGCTTGCGTAGAGCAGGCTGAGCCCTGCAGTGGGGCATGGGGCTGTGGGGAGCCACGGCCATTGCTTGGGTGCGAGGAGCTCGCAGAGCCCTGGGCTGAGGGCACAGCGTTGCTACGTACCAGGGGCAAACATGCCCTGGAGCTCTGGCTGGGATGGGGAGGGCACACTGCCCGCCCCTCTGCCCCTGCACCCCTCTGTGGGGTTGCTCCATAAGGCACGACGGGAAGGGTTGCTTGTAAGCGGTCTTTTCTCAGCTTCCTTTGGGTTTTGGGGCAGTTTTCACCTAAACACTTTCTCCCTGTTTTCTGTTCTTCTCCAGTGACCCAACCTTTGGGAAGAGAAACTTTGAGCCGATGCTGACTGTGGAGCTGTGTGGGACAGCAGGTAGGACACGCTTTTCAGTTTGCAATTGTGCAAAAACCTGCCCTGGGAGGGGGCAAATTTATCCTAAATGGAGCCTGGTTGATCAGCTGCAGCTGAGCCCAGCCATGGGGGCATACTCACGCCCTGGCCCGGGACCCCCTTTTTGCTCCACAGAGGAGACTTCCCATGTGCTGCCTCCACATCCAAGCACTGCGAGAAACTCAGGGGTGTACGTCTGGCGTAGAGGAGCTGTTCAAAGGGCCTTGCATGGCTCATGGGGAAGGGAGAGTCCTCTGGTCCCAGCAGGGATCAGGCATCCTTCTTTTTCCCCAAGTGTCAGTGAATGATGTGATGGATGATGTGCTCACAGCCAGGTTGGATGGTGCCTTGAACAACCTGGTCTAGTGGAAAGTGTCCCTCCCTGTGGCAGGGGGGTTGGAATTAAATGATCTTAAGGTCCTTTCAAACCCAAACCATTCTATGATTCTATGGATGAGGCTGTGCGGCTGAGCAGCCTCCTTCTTTGCAGTGTCTGAGGTGCTGGGGTAGAATGGGACAGGATGGTGGGGGCAAAGCTGACTCCTGCCCTTTGTTCGGGTGGTCTAGGTCTCACACCGCCCACCACTCCACCATATAAGCCCGCTGAAGAAGACCTCTACAAGCCAGACATCACGCAGGAGCTGGGGAAGGAGGATGGGATGGCCCCCAGCCCTGGGGGTGTAGGGGATGCAGCAGCCTCACGGAAAGCCCTCAGGAAGCACCCTGAGAGGACAGAGCTGTTCGCCCACCTGAGCCGAGCTGCCGGGCGCCCCGTGCTCCCCGAGCAGCAAGGTGTGCTCAAGCGGCCCTTCTCCCGCTCCTTTGGGGACCACGACTACTGTCAGGTCATGAAGCCCGAGGCCGCCCTGCAGAGGAAGGTGCTCAAGTCATGGGAGCCCCCAGGCCGAGTGGAGACAGAGCACAAGAGGAGGGTCCCAGCTGCACACTACCAGGGGCTGGACCTCAGCAGCAAGGAAGCTGGCAGCGAGATGCTGTGGAAGGATGGCGTCAAACAGCTGAGAGACCAGGAGATCAGAGCCAGCTTAACAAAGCACTTTGGCTTTCTGGACAGTGCTCTTGATGACGAGGACATGGTCTTCTGCAAGACCCCTGAGTATGACACCGTCTTTGAAGATAGCTGCAGCGAGAGCGGCTCCCCTGTGGAGGAAGAGGAGGAAGAGGAGGAAGAGGAGGAGGAAGAGGAGCATCGCAACACCAAGCTGTGCCTGCGGAGAAACCCTCTTTCCAGGACCAGTTTGCATTACTGTTCCCGGAGCAGGTCCAGCTCGGGATCTTCCTGCTGCCGGTCCCGATCACCCACAAGCAGACGCACCTTCAGGTACAGGGGACCGTGGGGAGGGCACTTGGGGCTGCTCTTGACCCTGCATTTTTGCTTGGTCCATGGCAGCCCTGGCTGTCTGTGCTCTACTGGCCCAGGTAATAAAGATGCTAATTAATGAAAGAAAAACTACTGAAATCATTGGTACTACAGCAGCTGCTGCAAACATCAGCCATGGGCAGAGAAAGCAGTACTGGGGTGTGGGCAGGGGCCAGAGCCATGCCAGGGCTAGGAACCCCCTCCAGCATTTATTAGAAAGGACTTTCCAGTGTCCTTTCCAGTGTTTCCATCTCTCCTTGGCTGCCAGTGCTCAGAGTGCCTGCCCACCTGCTGCTGCAGACCCTACGTACCTCGGTTGCTTTTTGATGTTTGAAGCTTTCTCACTGGGTTCATGTCGGGGCTGACCTCCTCTTCCTCGCTTCCCAGGTGTGAGAACAGCGAGCAGTGTCAGGGCGGGAGCAGGCACCGGGGCCAGATGGAGAAGAGACGGGAAAAGGCCATCGTAAGTGAGCAGGGACAAAGCAATCCCCAGCCCTCAGTTTGTCTGCTCTGGAAAAGCAGCAGTGGAGCCCATTAGTCCTTGGTGCAGGGCCAGTGTTAAACAAGGAGATGGGGTGGAGGGGGGAGAGAAAAACCCAATATGAAGCAGAAGCCTCTGGCAATTGGCAATACACAGAGTCCTTGGCACAGAAAAGGCTGGAGCATCCCACACTGGTGCTTCAGCACAGTTGGCATTGGCAGTTAGTGGGGTGAGCTGGGGAATCCCTGAAGCTGCTCGGCTGTTACAGATGTGGTCCTGCTGCAGCGGCAGTCTCACGTACCAGGAATCCGGTGTGTGCCCATAGGTGGGAGCTGGGTGCAGGATGGGTGTGTGGGAAATGTGTAATGTACACAGACACGTTCACAGTTGCCCCTCTGGCATTTTATTTTTTCCTGCAGTGCAATTTATTTTGCCCCTCGCAATTCTTGGGAATGCTTCCCAGCATCTTCACCAGGAGAAGCTGCAAAAGCTGCAAGAGTGTAGAAGTTCAAAAGAGAAGGGGGTGGCAGCTGCCTCAGCCTGAGTATGGCTGTCCCCGGCAGCAGCGGTGTCTTGGGGGTGACACCCGTGAGCTAGCTGGAGTGGGGACAGGCAGACCCTGGAGATGCCAGGCTGTGCCTGCGGCAGTACTGTCCCGCTGCAGCCCGATTCCAGTGCTGGTTTGCAGAGGCTCCTTGACAGCCCCTTGTTTCCAGTGCCCATCGGCAGTGTGGAGGTGTGGGGTCATGGAGCCTGAAGCTTCTCACTTGCTTTGGCAGGGGGAAGGCCGGGTGGTGTACATCAGAAACCTCTCCAGCAGCATGAACTCCAGTGAACTGAAGAAACGCTTCGAAGTGTTTGGTGAGATCGTGGAGTGTCAGGTCCTGTCCAGGACCAACAGGTGAGTGGGGAGCGAGTCCAGGCCTCCAGCAGCTACCAGCAGCCCCTCTCCCCAGGCACCATCAGCACTGCCAGGAGGTGCAGGGTCACCCCTGCACCCGGCTGCGTGTGTGTGAGTGATGCAGTTGTGCCACGCCAGCTCCCTCAGCCAGCCAAGCCCACGGTCTCAGTGCTTTGGGTGAAGAAATGCAGTGTCCAGGTCCAAGGGCATGGGGAGGGCCAGGAGGATGGAGGGCCAGCAGGATGGAGGGTGCAGTGCTGGGCAAAGCTGTGTGAGAGGAGCTGTGGGGCACTTTGCATCTTGAATTCTTTCTCTGGTTGCTCAGGGGGGATAAGTATGGCTTCATCACCTACCGGTATTCAGAGCATGCCGCCTTATCTCTGAAGAATGGCACCTCACTACGGAAGAGGAACGAGCCTTCGTTCCAGCTCAGCTCTGGTGGCCTCGGGCATTTCTTCTGGACCAGATATGCTGACTTGGGTAAGAAAGCAGGAGCTGCTTTTTCCAAAGCATCTCATTTATCAGCACGGAGCTGTAACAGCACATTGCACTGCTGAACGTCAGTCAGGCAAGGATCTCAAACATCTTCAGAGCCTGCAGGAAAAGCCCAGCAGCTGTCTTATGGCTCATGTAGCTGCTCTTAGCTTAGTCAGATGGCTTGGGAAACTGGGGGGAAGAGAAGAAAAGCGATTGGCATGAAGATCTGGAGTGTATTGGCTGCTTAAACATAGCATCGCACCCCAAGGCTGCTGGGTCTCAGCTGACCACAGCCCATCCTGTCTCCACTGTGTTTCTACACAGTGCTGGATGCTTTCCATCAGAGAAGTCCCTTTCCAGTCATTAGATAAAGCAATCAGCAACATTTCATTAGCCCAAGAGTTGATCTGGGTGGTTTGCTGCTCCGCAGGACAGATTCACCACATTGCACAAGCACTTTTGAGCCAAAATGACGGCACTGAACTGTGCTGCGGTTGCATTAACTCTTTCCGTGCTTTATGGGCTTCTGCAGCACCTCCTGCCTCTCAGTGTTTGCCAGGTTTCGTTGGACCCCAGCCCTTGCAGGTGGCAGGGCTGCAGCCTGAGCTGAGGGACAGGAATGAAACCCTGTGCTAGTCCTGCAAGAGAAGAATGATCCAGGCCTCGCTCAGCCCTCGCTGCTGTGATCTTCAGGTGTTTCACAAACTGCACACGTTTATTTCTGTACCCTCTGCAGGGGCTGCAGTGGTTCCAGTATCCCACTTCAGGCATGAGTTTGAGGTCCAGACATTAAAGTGCCAAGTCTTGACTACTCTCTGGATGCTCAGTTTGACACACGTGCCTGATCTTTTAGCACCTTGTAATATTTCATCTGCTCAGAGCAGCAATCCCTCTGACTTTGCCCATTTTCGTCTAAGTAAATCCCAGAGCTCCTCATTTTGGGCAGAGGGAAGATAGGAAACAGCACCCCACGATGAAGATCATAGGGTGGCTGTGCAGTGCTGTGGGTAGCAAGAGAGACAGCACTGTCCCCACTCCCCTTTGCCATCAGTGCTCGTCCAGGCTGGCTCTGCGGTGCCAGGAGGCAGCATGCTGATAGCTGTGCCCTGCCATGCCTCGGTTTTCCTCCCTGCTCATGTCCTGCTCCTGTTTCCCTGCTGTTCCCAGATTGCAGCGTGGAGGAGTCCTCCCCAGCTCCAGTGAAAAGCAAGTACGAGACCATGGATTTCGACAGCTTGCTGCAGGAGGCCCAGCTAAGCCTGCATCGGTAACAGCCTTAACCTTGGAGGAATACCTCAATACCTCAGTCAAGGCACTTCCAATATGTTTACGTTTTCAAAGAAATTATTCAGTCTATGGAAAGCGAGAGAGAGCGTGAGAGAGGAGAGCACGCGAGAGAGAGACTGCTGTCCCTTACGATCGATGTTTACATTGAACAAAGCTGCTTCTGTCTGTGAGTCCCCATGGTGTTGATGTCTCACTGCCACACATTAGTCCCTCCGCTGCTGACTGGTTGTTTTAGGGTGAGCCTAGGAGCCCCCCGGCCCCTCTGCCCCATCCCTGTCCCCCCCGTGCTCCCGCCGTGGAGTTGCAGCTGTGTTCACCATAACATTTTTTTGTCCGTAGTGTGTGATGATGAAATTGTTAATTGTGAATAGAATCAGGATTATAAACTAATTTTTAATAGAAGAAGAGAAAAAAAAAAGTATATACTTAAAAAAAATGTATTTATGGCTCAGATGTACTGTAATTCAGATTTATTGTACCGCTTCCTTGATTTTTAACTATGCACTGTAATGAGGCATTTGCCACTCAGCAAATGGGGGGTCAAAGCAGAGTCACAGAGCACGGGGCACATGCCTGCCCTGCTGGCAAACCAGGGTGCTTGATCGTTGTGTCGGAGTCACCCACTTTGCTGTCAAAGCCATTATTCTTTGCTTGCATGGTCTGAGATCCCCCAGCCCCAGCCCAGCTGGGCTGCAGCACCCAGATGCTGAGCTTGGTCCTGGCGTGCGCTGGAACAGGCGGGCGGTGGGGCACAGCAGCCCCATGCCGTTCTCGCCATAGGGCCAGTCAGTTTTGCAGGCTTGAAGGAGAGGGGTGGTAGAAAGATGCACTACATGGGGGACTGCAGGACCTATGCCTGCCAAGCAGCCCTGCTCCAGCCCCCTGCTGCCTTTGGAGCCATGGGAGACAGGCCAGGGGCTGAGCTGGCCAGGCTTGGTCCTGTGGGCACAAGCCTGGGGGACGGGCACCTCTGGGTCTGTGAAGGGAGCTGGCTTCTCTCTGGCCCCTCGGGCACTGGGAGACGGGACAGGCTGAGCAGCTTCCTCCCCACTTGCTCCCACCCCTGCAAAGCAAGTGGGGCAAGAAGACCCATCTGTGATGGCCCCCAAAATCCAGAGGGGCAGCCACACTGAATGCCCGCCCCACTGCCCTATCTGTCCTCTGCTCGGTACCTGATAAGCCATACACTTCCCCAGCACCCAGTTGGCACCCAGTGCCCTGTTGCACACTTGCCTGCTCTGCCCCTGGCCGGGGGCCCTCGGGGCTGCCCAGCAGCACTGCACTGGAGGCATGCTCAAGCAGCAGCCCCCCTGAAATCTGCTTGCAAACTTGTCCTCCATCTCCAGGTGAGGTGGGAGGTGGAAAGAGCCCACCAGTGGCTGGAGCAAACCCCACTGCGAACCAGCCAAAGGCACTTTTCGGGAGGGAGTGGGAACCTGGCTGCTCCTCAAGCCATCACCATCATCTCCATTTATTTTTCAGACTCAGAGACCACTAGGGATTCAGCCATCCTATGTAGATAGAATATTATAGCCTTAACTCTGTCAATAGTTAGATTAGAGTCTCCCGGGGTCTCCTTTCCCCATGACTTCGAGGTTTATTCTCATTTCCCTGGTGTGGGAACTTTCATCTTGCAGGGAGTATAACCAAAGCCACTGAAATTGCACAGGATGTGATGCCAAGAGCCTGAGCCCTGCCGAGGAGGCCCTGGGCTCCGGGGCCATGCGTGCAGCTGGTCTCTGGCAGGAGCAGGAGCGCCGGCAGCACCGATACCAGCACAGTTACCTGGCTATTCCTCCCCGCCTTCGGGAAGCCAAGGTTCTGCCAACCAGCCCGGCAGTGCAAGGGCCCACGGCCACCACGGGGTTTGAACAGCAGGTCCCCAACCTGCCGCCGGTGACCGTCACTGCCAGGGAACAGCCCTTGTGCCATTTCAGTCTCAGCAGCAAGGTTTGGTGTCTCTCCTGCCACAAGCTCTCCCGGTTCCTCATCCCACCTTAGCAAACATGAGTAGCTCTGGCCAAGACCGAGCATCTGCTATTGGCAATTGCCTCATTGTAGCTTTGCCTTTTTCTGTCCTAGTATTTCCTCACAATGATGATGTTTACATGTGATTGCTATAGAGCTTATGTAGAATGTATATAGCGACACATTTAGGGTGGGTAGTACTGTCCTGTGCTGTGCTGATGTTTTCCAGAAAACGATCAATCCAAAAAAAAAGCATACAAAAAAAGAAGCAAAGTAAGTGGAATTCTTCCATCTCCCCCTCAGCCGGGCCCTGCGGGGGATGCATCAAGGTGGCAGAGGAGAAGGGTCAGTGCAGTGCCTGAGGAAGCCCTCTCCTGGGGGCTCACTCAGTCACTTCCCAAGCACTGGTTTTGGTGTACCCGGGTATCAAATTCCAAAGCTTTCCTGGGGCTGGGCACCCTGGGTCAGCCCCCAGCCCCTGCCATGCCTGGCTTCCGAATACCAAGGTTGGTGCTTGGGAAGCGGAGGGCTCATCCTGCACAGAGCTCATCAGCACTGCACCCGTAGGGTAAGAAGAGATGCAATAAGCAGTCTTTGTGGTGCCTGAAGCCTATAAGTGGGGTTGGGTTTTGGGGGAGGTTTTATTTGTTGGGGTTTTTGTTGGTTTCTGTCCCCATTAGATTGGGGTGGCTTGTTTTCCCTCCTGCCCAGGAAATTTCTCCAGAACTCATGCACTATGCCCAGAGGTGTGCAAGGTGCAGGGGCAGTGTGGCCCATCTCTGCAGCAAGGGAGAGCAGGGGGTACGTGCTGCCTGCTCCAGGGGCTCCCCTCAAAGTTTAGGAGTAGAAGGTGTTCAGCCCAAGAAGCACAGCTCTGCTGGGCTTAGAATCCCTCACACAGGGTCTGTGGTGAAAAGTAAGTTCCCACTTTATTTTGAATACAAAGGTGTCTTTAGCTCACAGCGTCATGCCTGCAGAGGCGCAGGAAGCAGCGCTCGGGCACAAGGTGCAGGTGAGACCTCAACTCTCTGAGCAGCCTGCGACTGCTCCAGATGCTGACAGGGAAGCGGGGCAGGAGCAGAGCAGGGAGAGGCAGCCCGTGCTGCTGGGGAAAACAGTGGCACCCAGTGCCTTGCTGCTGGGGACAGGGAGCGGGATCACTCCCTTGAGGACAAGCTTTACATCCCGCCCAGCATGTGGCATCATGGCTGCTGCTCGGAGCTGGGCACCCCAAAAAGGGAACCCTGGCCCCAGCTGCCTGTGAGGGCCGGGGCTGCGGGGCTGAAGCGCTACTGCAGAGAGGAACTGGGAGCAAAAGGGGGTATTAGGGTAGGCAATAAGTAAGGAGGAGATTTATTTTTTTAAACATATATGACTATAGAATGTCCCCAGCAGTTTCCTGCAGGTACTGTGGGGAGATGCTGAATGTGAAGTCTCGGGATAAAATGCCCTTTGCCTTTTTTGCACAGATTTGTCCAAGGGAAGCCTGTGGTTCAGGGTGGGATACTGGGTTCTTGGCTGGACTCCTGTGGGTCCCTGGGGCTCTGTGGGAAGGAGCAAACATTTCTGAGTGTCTGGGCTGAACGCAGAGGACAATCCTGGGGTTTAGGTTCTGTGCTGCTCCAAAGAAAAGGTTTCTCCCTATCCCTACCCAGTGCAGCTGCCTGGACTGCACATTGTCTTCAATGAAGCAGCTGCTCAGTCACCATGTCACAGTCTAGAGTGTCTGATTCCAGCACTGGTCCATGCAAAGGAGCGTTGCAATTGCAGACCAGCACTGTTTTTCCCCTTTTTCTTTTCTGTTTTGGGTTGGGTTTTTTTTCTTTCTTCTTGGAGGCATGCTGAATACTAAGATACATCCTTGTACATCAGCTGAGCCCTGACACCTTTTCTGTTCTAAGCGTCGTAGTCCATCCCTGACAATCTCAAGCAATACAGAGCCAAATGCAGCCTTTGGGTTTCGTTCCTCTTCCCTCGCCCACCCTGGGGTCAGGAGGGGAGGCAGCAGCCTGGCCCCAGTGCCCACAGCACTGAGCCTAGAGCCACGCTGCAGTAAATACTGAGCTGGGGAGGGAGTGTGTGTATGCATGTGAGAAAGATTAAATTGATGCATTTCTTGAGAAAGGTGTAAGAATTTCACCTGAAAAGGGGCACATCTGCTTTGTTATTTATATTAAAGATGAATTCTGTCTTTTTCTTCATTTTTTTTTTTTTTAAGTAAAAGGACACTGCTCATACTTACAGGGGCCAATTCTGCCTCCCTTCCTCATGCCGAGTAAGTACTACTTGACTCTGCATCTTTCTCCTTGCAGAGTAAGTAGAAGCAGCAGAATTGATGCCCCTGTGATTAAGAATCAAGTTTTTAGTCTGGGTTTTGTTTTTTTTTAATTGGTAGCATTTTTTTATATTTCACTGCATTTTTTCCCCAGTTCCGTTCTGTTGTGTCCTTATTTATGTAATATACTTTAACCTTAAAAGACGGCATGGATTCTTATGCCTTTCCTTTATTATTATTGTTATTATTTTTAAACAAAGAGATTTATTTCTAGTGTGATTTAACTGTCTACCTTCTAAGACAAAAGAACGTTTTCTTGTATTTTTACATTGTCAGATTCTATAGTTTCATAGATAATTTAACCAAATCGCTCAATGTATTATCTCTATCTCTCCGGTGGGTATAAAAGTTCTATTTTAAATTGTGTAAATACTTCAGAACTGGCTTCTTTTTCCAGACTCCCCAGCCGTGGAGTTACTTGTTTACATCAAAAAGACTGTAGAATCTCTACGCTCATGTACTGTAAATAGTGAAGTGATCTGCCTATAAATAAACGATAACATATATACTATAAAGTGGAAACAAAACCCAAAAGGAACAAGTCTGTGCTGCTAATACTTTAGCTCTAGCCTGCTCTGGGAGGAGGTGGTTTTGCTTTGCTAAAGGCACTCTCCTGTGTTGGCCTGGCTGGCAGTGGGACAGTTGGGACAAACCGGGGCCCAGTGGGTGGCGGAGCCTTCAGCTCACTCACACCAACAGTGCCCCCCTGCCAGGGATGCAGGAATATCCCTGGATATTGCTATTTTAAGTGTGGCTTCTTGCACTTTAACTCCTGCAGGGAAAACACAGGCTTGAGAAAGTTGGGGCTGTTCAGCCTGGAGAAGAGAAGGCTGCGTGGAGACCTCATAGCAGCCTTCCAGTATCTG
>JAOEHY010037175.1:0-64439 GCA_025447955.1 Psilopsiagon aurifrons
AATTGAGAAACAACTGAGGAGTGCTCTCAGAAGGGAGCCCAGGAAACTGTAGTAAGCTGACTCATGCCTATTTGCAGATTGCTAATCAATAGTATTTTTGACATGGAAAGAGAAGGCTTGCCAGAGCTGAAATTGCTTTGTTTTGTTTTTGTATTCTTGAGCAAGTCTTGCTCTGCTTGGTCACCAAAATTTATGTAATTTCATCAGAAGACCTTTCAGCTGAATATAAAACTAGAAGTTCCTACAGCAGCTTCAGAGAGAGTAAAAAGGTGTGGGAATTGTGGGATTCCCCCAACAACTTAATGAGTTTGGGCTCTGGATATTAGTAACTTTCCTCTCCCCAACCAAGCCATCCTGTGGGATTTTGTGTCCTTAGGAGCCAAAGGCAATTTAGCATATATTCTATTTGATGCAGGATAACTTGTGCAATCTTTTGTCAGAAGCTTTATAACAGTCTTCCAATACCTAAAGAGGGCCTAGAAAAAATCTGGAGGGGGACTTTTTACAAGGGCATGTTAAGACAGAAGAAGGAGGAATGGGTTTAAACGGACAGAAGGTAGATTAGACATTAAGAAAAAGTTATTTACTACCATGGCGGTGAAGCTCTGGCACAGGTTGTTCAGAGAAGTTGTGGCTGTCCCATACCTGCCAGTGTTAAAGGCCAGGTTAGACAGGGCTTGGAGCAACCTGGTCTAGTGGAAGATGTCCCTCCCCTAGCAGCAGGTTGGAGCTAGATAAGCTTTAAGGTTTCCTCCAACTCAAGCCGTCCTATGAAATTCCGCCGTCTAATGTTGCAGAAGTTGCTTTTGGGGAAAGGCTGTCAGACAGCAATGCTAGGAAGTGCATTGAGGTGCTAGTCTCTGTTCTTTAAGAAAGCCTAAAGGTGCTGGTGGACTATGTGTAGGATTGTGGCATTCTGGAAAAAATGGCAGGTTTTGGCAGAGGCAGTATCCAACACTGGTAGAAAAAACAGGATTTAATAACAAGGGAAGGGATTTTCTTCTCTTTGCCGTGTGGCAGAGTACTTTTTATAGGAAGGCTGGGGTACATGTTTCACATTGGGAGGCCATGAGGGGTGGCTCAGGGCTGCTTTACTGAGTGGAGAGGGTTCAGCAGGCTTTGACTGGTCCAGAAGAAATCCCTACTGCAGAAATACTCTACTTGGAGGATTAATCACCCCAGTGTTATCACCTTGGCAGGAGGGCTGGGAATGGATGTTTCACCTCTCTGCACATCCCTCCTCTGAAGCATAACCCCCAGTGCTTAAAACAGTCTAAAAGGCAGAGCAGTGACTCAACATACTTTGAAACTCTCCAGCAACTTCAGACTTGCGTTAAATGCTCTTGTCTACAAGAGCATCATCAACAGCAGCTTTTACACACTGCAGTAGTCTGTTACAAGACTTGGAGCATTCCTAGATCAGCTGGAAATAGCTACAGAAGAGGACAAGAAAAGGACAGATCTCTACTGAGGAGAAGCATCACTTAAGTAATAAACTAATAAACGTATACTACCTCCTAGCAGATTGTGGTGATTATCCTCTCCCTGTTAGAACTGATTTGTATTAGTAGCTCCAATTTTAAAGCATTAAGCAAAAGTGCATGGGGAAGGCTGAGTGCACAAAATGGATGTTAGGTAGAATAACCGAGGTAAAAAATGATAGGTTTTATGGCTAGGTTTCTGGAGCTAGGTGTGTGGTAGCTCGCAGCTATGTAGTGATGATTCCTCGCTGCTAGTGCAGTGCTCCTTACTCATTACAGTTTTGTTCCTCACCACCTTGATAGAAAGGTAGAAAGGGCATTGCTGTGATCCATCCCCTGCCTTTACAGTGAAGGTGGTGGAGTTACATCATTTTGATGGCTCTCAATGAAATAACACCGTGTCTGTATGAATTTTATGTGGAACTGGTGCAGACTGGTTCTGAGTCTCTCCAAAGGTCATGGTGAGATTTTCCAATAACTTTCAGGGCACCACAGTGTGGATCTGCATGCCCTAATTTGAGACCTCAATAGCTAAACCTGTGTGAATTCACCATGCTCATCTGTGGCTGGCCATGACAAGGCATGTGCTCCTCCTCAGCATGGAGGTTTCTGCTGAGCTTCGGCCAAATACCATCCTCGTGATGAAGAGGAACATACCATCCTCATAAGGAGAAAATATAACAAAATCAGGTTGGCTACTTTAGTAAGTGCAGAACTGAGTTTTTGATTCAGCATGTTTCGGGAATCTGTTTTTACTTACTCACAACCTCTTTACATTTACAAACAGTGCAAAAGGGTATTCAGCAGGGGTGAATCAGCTGCAATTAAATCAGCACTTTCCACTGACCAAATAGAGCTCTTCCTGCATGGCCCTTGTAAGAATGAGAAATAAGTCACTTGTTGTCCAGTTGGTAAGGGGCACTGATGGTTAGGTGGGGACTCTGTCTCTTTGCCTACAAATTCTAAAATGGGCAGATATTTACCACCATAATGTACATGTCCCCACTGCAGACATTGCAGAACCTTGTCCATCACAGCCTCAGTAACACAAGCACAAAACACTGGGAGGAAAGAAAACTGTTGTGATGAACATACACCTCAGAATGACATCATACTGTTCATTAATCACCAGTCACCCTTTGGTGATTAATTATTTGGCCAAATTGGACAAATTTTTCCACATGAATGAGATGTTAATAAAGCAGAAAGCTAGTGGCATGCCCTTGTTTTCCTCAATTTAGCTGTATGAGAAATTTATATTCTCCTGATTTGTCAAAACTCCCACAGTGCTCTGTCAACTCTTACTTTCAAGGTGGATGCTGCCCAGCCAGTTCTTCAGCAGGAAGCCTGACACTGCTCAATGTGTACATTTCAGATATTTAAATTGAACAGTAGATAGGTGAGCTGATTGTCTGTGTGTTTTGTTACCTGCGCATCTCTGCATGTGCTGAGTCCTCATGAAACACTGGTAAAGAGGAACAATAGAGCGCTATGCCAAATCCCAGCTCAAGGGTCAGCATTTCTCCAGCACTGACTCATGGCATCAGGGTGACCTTGGAAAAGCAAAAGGATCCCAAGACTCTCATCCTGCCAGCAGCCTTGTGCTTGATAGGAATTCCCCTGCAAGCATGTTGCTGGGACCAGGCAGGTCTTACTTGTGCAGTGGGGTAGGATGTACAGAAGAGTTAATAGATAGCTTGGCACTGAGGAATCCTGGCACTGAGAGGGAATATAAATCTTGGTATATTCCATGGTGATACTAGTGCCTGTTAGTGTCTTTCACCATTGCTAATTATAAAAAGAAAGCAACAACACAAAACAGATGAAGATAACAGAAATATCCAGAGAGAGCCCATAAATGAGAAACAATTAGAAACTGGTAATTTTCATATAGTTCAGTAAATAATTCAGAATGTAGGTTTTATTTATCTAGCTTTGTATTTATCTACTTCTTTTTACCAGCCCTTTCAAGAAATAAGCTTGTTTTAATTCATACAGTAGAGTTTTTCCTACATGACAGAGCATGAACATTGAATTATTACACTGGTACTTTTAGTTCTGATCAGGGAGATCAAATTGTATTACTTTGCCTGTCTGTGATCACTCAAATAGCTGAGTCTTTCTGCCATAAATGGATATTCTGAGATTTTACATTCTCCTGCATAGGACTTTGAAATAGGTTTGTGGAATTCCCAGTAAAAAATGTAAAAGACTTCTTACAAAGTGTCCATAAGAGTGTTACAAACCCAGGCAAAGTGATGCATTTAAATTCTGCTGTAACTGGATAAATACACCGAGATTTAAAAAATAACAAAGTTCATGATATGTTTATTGGCTCCCTCATTAACTGGGGCACAAGCCTGTGCAGCGCAGTCTGTCCAAAGGCCCCAAACACACCCTGCTCTGTCTCTTCTCCAGGAGAGCCCTCCTTCAGGGAAATGCTTTTCCTGGTCCTCTCGGCAACATGCTCTGTGCTTAGCTCCCCCCGTCAGTGTTCAGGAGCACAGAGCCCCACAGCTGTCTGATTTCATTACAGTAACAACTGTATGGCTCAGAACTGCTGACAGCGGGGGCACAGGACTTGTAGTTCTGCCAAACTGGAGATGCTGCTAGTCTGTATGTAGTTAAGTTCCAACTTAGCCATAGCTCATGTTTCATTCACGCTCAGATCCCAAACCCCGGAACAATTGAGTTTGCTAATAATGTGCGCATCAACTTCAATGGAGTGGAGCAGAAGTGAGTTATTGCACACAAATTGATTTGCATGCACCTGAACTGTGTTGACCAGATCACATCATCTCTGCTTGGGCTGATTTTCACCCAGTTTTACTGTCACTCTATGTATCCAAGCTTTGCCTGAATATTCATTCTGTTTCGTTTTGTACACCTCTTGAAAAATATAGATCAGGAGAAAAAATAAAATTATTGTGGCCTTTTTCTTGCCACCTTCATTTCCTTTTTGCCTCAGGTGCTCTCAGCTCTCAAATTTATTTCAAGTTTACAGTTATTTGCTATTTTACTTGTATCAGGAGAATTAAAAAATACTGTCTGGTTTTAGGAAGTGCATGTTTATTTGTAGCATTTTATATATGTATTTAATTACTTCAAGAAATGAGGTGGCATGAAATAATTTGGGACTAAATCTTGCCTGTTCCCTGCTCTTTGGTAGACACAAGCCTGCATTTGAAATGTAGTGTTGAGTTTTGGGTCTCCTAAACCAAGGGGTAAATCGCTGGTAAACTGGGGCCACCATGGTGTTGGGGCTGGTGCACTGGTTAAGTGAAAGGAGGCTGAGGGAGCTGGAGAAGTGAAGCCAAGGGAAATCTCATTGCTCAAATCTCATGGCTCCATCACCCAAATTGATGAAGCCAGATACTTCTTAGAAATACACAGGGAGTTTTCAAAACCCGTTGGGACAAGAGCCCGTGCAACCTTACCTAAGACAATAGCTCTGTTCTGGGTATGGACCTCTAGCATAAGTTATTCAATGATTCAATGACAAGAAAAACCAAACAAGTCTCCTTATTCAATGTTCCTAACATCTATTTTAACTAAAAAACTATGCCTTTATTTGGAAAACCTGAGGGACAATGCTGCGCAGCATTGCCAGTTTTCCCTTAGAGTGCGTAAAGAGCAAGGCTTAGCTGGGAAAATTTGATTACTGTTTTTAATTCCCCTTCACACTGCTTTGTTTTGTTTCTTTGCTTCTGAGTGTAGTTTTCTTTGATTTATTGCATACAGCATTTTACAGTCAACCTTCTGAAATCCTAAGATGGGATTTGATTAACAATTCTTTTTGTTAGAGGTGTGAGTTTAAGTCACCTCTTCCTGTCCGTGCTCAACTGTGTTAGTAAGGTGATGCTTGTGTGGTGGCATGGATCAGTGCAGTGAACCAGCCTCTGGCACTGATCTGGGTTAACATAACATAAACACTGCCCCCCCCCCAAAAAAAAAAAACCACACAGAAAAAAATGTCCAACAAATGCTCCCATAAGTCATTAGTGTACTGAAGGTTGAGATGTGAGATTGTATTGAAAGATTCAGACACTCCTGGCTAATTCTGTGTGCTGGAGCTTAATTTTTGAGGGTCAACCAGTCACATTTGAAGATTTTAAAAAGCAGTTTTCAAAAATCTTTCTGTACCTTTAGGCATTCAAATGACAGGTGGGGTTTTATTCCAAACCAGCCTTATTTTATCCTATTAATTCATGTAAAAGTAATGGAAATCTTTCACTGGCTTGAAATTTCTGTTTTCTTTTAAATAAATTTCCACGGTCCTCTATGCAGTGACAGGGAAGTGCAACTGTTTGTTGCTATTTCAGTGTATTTAGACAATCTTTCATGCTTTTGGAGGTCAAATCTATTTAAACTGATTATGCTATTTCAATCACATTTACATTTTTAATGCAAAGCTCGGGTTTACTTCACAGTAGAATGATCTCTCTAGTTTTGTAACAAGCTTTAGTTCTCCTGGGCTCTAGAGACTTTTCTAGTTTTCCTCAGCCTTAGACACAGTCTCTGTAATTCGTAAGGTAACTTCCCTTCACTGGGTTGCCAAAATGCTGCAGATCCTGAATGCGCAAGGGATGAACAACATTTTCAGATTCTATTTTGAGAGCAAATTTTAAAGCCTGCATGAAAAGCCTGGTGGTGCTGTGGTTAGCCTAACAGTGGTGACTGAGCTGGTTTGCATATCTCTCTGCTGCCGTTTTAAAGGGAAGAGCACTACGTACAGTATCACTGTCTTCACCCCGTACCCCATTCAGTCTGTGAGCTATGCCAGTTCTGCCCTTGCCTCAGTAGGGCTCACCAGTTTGCAGCCTCAGTAAGACACCTTTTGGGCTCTTACACTAGGTAAACCAGATTAGACAGCCTTTCCTGTGAGATACTTGTCACATTAGGAGCCTTACAAAAGCTCCAGAAGGAGCCTGCCTCGTCTCCCTTTCGTCTGTAACCCTTGGTTTCCCCTTTTGCTTAAAAGAAGCTTTCACACAATGAGCTTTTTTCCGCAGAAAATGTGCTGTTTTAAGTAATTTAGGAAATAACAGGAAAACACAGCAGACTGTTCAGTGTTTTCTGAAGCCCTACTTGTTTGTAAATTTGAATAACCCACCTCTCCCATCACCTTTTGCACCAGTTGCTTTCCAGCTTCAAATAAGTTCCTGCATTGCCTCCTGAGGTAATGGAAATTGAGGCCTAAAATACTCGTTTTGTTGACTTGTAACATCCCTTATAAATGAGCAGGAGAGAAATGGCCAGTTTGGCACCACCAGTCAAGACAAGAACTTAGTGCAGACAGTGAAATGCAGACAAGGGGCAGAACTCAATCTTCTAAAGAAAGAGTCAAACAAGGAATCATGATCAAGTTCAGGCTCTGGATAACAAAACAAGGGTTTTTCCTAAGAGTCTTCAAGAAGACTGGCAACAGCTTGGTACAACAGAGCACAGACTGGACACTAACATCTTTATGTGAACGTGGCTCCCAGCAAGTGCCAAGAATCAGTGGATCAGAGCTGTCATGAAGAGCAAAGGCTGGCAGAAGAAATAGCAACACCTCACTCACAGTGTTAGGATGTTCTTGGTGGTATTTGACAAGAAGAGAACACCAGCAGCAGAAGAGATCTAGCAAGCCCCCTTTCCATGGTAAGTTGAAGACTAATTTTCTAAGTAAGGCTGCAGAAGCAGGACCTGAAACTGTGCAGGCTAGAAGACAAAATGCTACCATATGTTTTTCCTTTCTTAAAATAACATCCTTCCGTAACTAACACTAAAGCACAGAGGAAAGGGAGAGAAACTGTTGCAATTCAGCTTCAGTTACAAGCAAGCCTCCTCCAATCTCTGATTTGTTTTCTCCTAGAAGACCTCTTTAATATAATTTATCATGAGTAGTGGTCCTGACTGTAAGTGGAGAGACACTGGACCATTTGCCCAGTTTGTATGTATCCAACAGCAGTGTGATGAGTGTAAAAATAATGTAAATGTACACAGGAACAGAGGCAGATCTTATACCCTATAGCAAAGTCACTCTTAATTATTAATGACTGAAGTGCTGTCGTCTTCATTTAGTTGCAAAACATACTCAGAATGTTTTTCAGGTTGTGTCAGATTGACAGAACATCACTGTCAAAGACAATATCAACTTTTCAGTGGTGGATCAAGTGCCATGTATGACAGCAAGAAAGGTGAATATTTGAATGAGAAATTCAGTTTCCTGTGATTAAAAAAAAACAGAATTCCAGGTCCAAGGACTGACTGATGTCCATGCCCTTGTCATGGACAAAATGGTCAACAGCTTCAGAATAATGAATTAAAATCAGAAATTGTACTAATCAATGATGGAGTAGACTGTGGAAAGGTCATTTTGTCCAGTTCTGTCCTAATGCAGAACTCTTCTTTAATATGCATTCCTCAGCGTTCTGTGTGATTGACTTGTGAGTGACCTGAAGATGCTGGTATTTTCACACTTTTACAGCACTCCTAAGTGCAAGTAGATTTCACATTAAAGAACTTTCTCCAGTAGCCTGAAATTTTTGTCTTAAGCTTCCTATTACTTCTCCTAATCATGTATCTGAACAGAAAAGCTCTTAACAATATCAGTTGCTGGGGTAGAAATAAGAACTGGCGAATCTCTATTCTAAACTTTATCTTTCCTAGCCTTTTTACCAAACTTTGGATGGAGAAGTCAGTGAAGCTTTCCTTTGCCCATACTGAACATTTCCAGTATGAGAGATGCTGGAATCACAGACAGGAATTGTTGAGTTCCGGCAATGGAAGGAGCTGGTTGGATGAAGCCATACCAGTTCATGGTGAAAGGTTTTAGTGGTTACATCTCAGTGAATTTTTAATAGACTGTGTCAAAGAAAGCAAACTCAAAGCTGAATGGAAGATTACATTTGTGGCAAATGAATCTTTAGTAGAGAGCTTGTGGCTAAACTGCATTTTGAGTGCTGGCCAGCCAGGATCTCAAAATAGCTTTTTGGGCTGGCTTAGGCTGACCCAGCAAAACAGAGACTTCAGACCCACATGTGCCTCTTTGTTCTCTGCACTGACAAATGCGTAGTTCTGCAGTACTCCATGTCTTACACGTGATCCAGAGAAAGCAGTAGAGTTAATAGACTGGTCTTTCTGAAAAGCAGGCTTCAAGTGTCACAGAACAAGCACGGATGTTATTTGGCCTCTTGGTGGTTTTCTAAAAGTAGAAAATGCCCAAGAACTTGCTGTATCTAAAGCTGGTGCTTGCCAGAAACACTTGTATGAACTGTATGGATGAGTGGAGAAAAGGGAGTCAGGAGGGGAAGAGGCCTCTGAGGGGAAATGGCTGAGGAGATACAAATGAAAATTCAATTAAATAGAAGACAAGGAGAATTCAAACTAGCATTGACACCCTGCTCAAGGCTGCTAACAAGTCGTGATTTCATCTCTAAACCTAGCAAATGAAGAAGGCAACAGTGAAAAGAATAAATGACCATCCTGGAAGGAGCTAAATTAGATGATCAGGAAGATAAAAACATTCAAATAAGGATATTCTTTTATGATATGCTTAGGGCTTGTAACATATTCAGCTAGAACAATAGATCTCAGGCTTGTAATCATTCCAAAGCTTGTCCAGTGTCCAAGATTTTTTTCCTGAAGGACTGAGTTTATTGGACACCTGAAAAACTTGACATGGACAATGAACATAATCCCCATCACTTTCCATCCTGAGTAGCTGTCAGAACAATGTTTAGTGGCTATATTAAAATCAGAATAGCAGCATTTTGCGCTCATCTTACCTCTGCCATCAGTTTACTCTGGTATGGGATGTTGAAAGTGATCCATTCTGGTTGCTACTGGTTTCCTGTTTTGTGGGAGAGGTGTGCAAATGCTCTGTGTCATAGGCTGTTGTAGCAGAGAGCCAGCATGGTATTTTCTCTCTGGAGATACACTGTAATTCCCCCAGGAAGTGATGATCATCAATTTTTTTCGGCTTTATTTTGCTCTTTGCCAGCTGTGCAAGGAGTTTGATCACAATAACCAGTTAATTCCAATACCTTAATTTCTCCCATAAATATTTTGCTTCTTTTGGGGTGTTTAAAATCCCATTTAAAAGCAAGCTAATAGTAATTGAAAGCCATTTTATACTTGCAAGTAGTATCAGGGTTTGAGCTCTTTTGTTTCTGTAAAACAGAAATAATAGCTAGCTCTGACAGATACTAGGAAGCTAAACAACAGCCAAGGCTGACATGCTTTTGGAAGCCTGCATAACTAGAAAAAAATCACAGTGTTATCAGCTCGATTCAGAACATGAATTTGCATCTTCCCAAGGACTTCAGTGGGCTTTTGATCAGGTTCTGAGCACAAAGTGCGATCAGCAGTGGCCAGAATAAGGATAGGCACAAAATAATCAGGAACTTCGGCTTGCAAAGAGGGTCCCCAGGTCCTCTTCCTGTGGTTAAGAGGGATGTTATTGATCCTTCCACAGAAAGCAGAGGGCAACAGGGAAGAAAGGGTGCCAGCTGGGTTGGACTGACCCTTGTTTAGACCAAGCAGACCCTGAGATGATTTGCAAAAGGATACCAGCTTTGTTGGGAAGGAGGAGTCAGCTAATGCTATCTGTTCAATTCCTTGTTTTCAATTATTTTAGCTGATATCTATATGCTAAGCTGATCCCATTGAATGGCATTTGAAACATCCAGACCGAAATCATTACATTATCACATTCAGGCCAGACTTCAGTGAAAGAGATTTGACTTGTTCTTTACATTGCTTAGCCCCCATCCTATGTATTGCTATTATAGTGGAGGATTATCTGCACTGGAGGTTTTCTTCATTTCCATTAGGAGAAAAAAATTTCATTCAGCACAACAAGGGCAGTCTGAGATGGCAGGAGGAGACTGGATGCATTCTGATGCCTTTGTTAGCTGCTGAGCAGAGCCTGACATCCCCTGACACTGCCGGGGGCTTGGCAAGGGGTTCTTATTTATTTCACTGTGTGGAACACATTGTTTTTGAAAAGGGAGGAGAATCAGGCCTTTATTGAACAGGAGTCACTGAGCAGCATAGTCACCAAGCTGCTGTAACTGTTGATATAGTTGGCTTTTCAGTAAGTGCCTTTGTTGGGCTTATCTTTTCTTCTAGTCTGCATCTCTTTGGTGTGTGTAAGGTGGACCCTAGGCTCTCCTTGTCTTTCCCAAACCCTGTGCCTTTTCTAATATAAAACCCAGGGATAGAAGCAGAGGGACTCATATTTTTTAAGCTTAGTGATCTCTGTAAGGCCCCTTCCCTGAGACGTAACAAACTTCTCATATAGAGGTACCATCTGCTATGGGTTGCTTTAGTTCAGTGGGTTTCTCCAGTCCATTTGCAGACCACAAATGTCCCCCACTGCTCTGGTAGGCAGTGTAAAGTGGTTTTGAGATTGCACTACACCCACTCAAAGAGGGTTGCTGCTTGCTGGCTTACCCAGAAGATGCCGCAAAACACTGTGGCCTCTTCTTCATCATGTAACCCTTTGTAACAACCCCAGTGACACATTTGCACTGAAGTGGAAGCTATCCGGTTTAGTAGCCTCGCCTGTTCTTAGAGCCTGCGCGCTGCACACGTGCTGCCCCCTGAGAGACACTATATGACGCAGGACAAACTTTGGGAGCACTTCGGAGCAGAGAACAGTATATAGTGAGCTCACTTAAACAGTGAGAAAAATCAGGCTTTCAGTCTGAGTGATAAGCACTGCACCAGCAGCAGTGTAGGTGTGGCAACCAGGAGGAGTTTTTCTTTCTGGCGTCAGGGAAGCGTTAACCTAGCCTCGATTGACAGATTTGTCATACAATCATTCCAACTTGGCCCAAAGGGAGCATTTTTCAGAGGCTGGGTTGTCCCAGAAAAGTCTTCAGTTTGGAATCATAAACCCAGAGGTGAATCAAGAGACACAAGTCACAGACTCTGCTCTGGACCAGTCTGCAGATCAGCCCTCAGGACCAAATGCGCTCTGCAAACCTGCGTGATGCTTTGGAGTAGGGTTTGGCACATACCTTGTTCATGTTCAAGACTAGATTCAGGTTGCTGTCTTGTTAGGGTAGGTGCTATGTAAAGATTCAGAGGGCCAGGAGACTCACCAACCAATTCACCAAGTGTTCTGAGTTCTTCAGCTAAAAGGTTATGCTATAAGTAATTTTTTGCATGGAGGGGAGAATTCACAAGCATGCAAATTGCTCTTTTCTTTTTTACCCTAGAAACATGTCAACAGTAAAGCAAAAGAGGCAAAATATTTAGTCATGTGGACTTAAAAAATAGCAGTAAAATGCTGTTTGCTGACCAGGAGGGAAGAGTGACTTCAAACACAAAATGAGAGAACATATGAGCTGTAGATTTGTACTGAGATAACTGATCAGTGCTTGACATCTGTGGAAACCTAGTAGATAAGTGTGCCATCTAACAGACAAACCAATTTTGTCTGATATTGAACTTACCATTTCCTGATGATTTCTTACATTATGAATCTCTTAAGTACATCTATCTGTGGGTGCTACAGAACATGGTGGAACAGAGTTCTTATCACAGTTGGGGAAGGCAAATAATGTGTTTTTTTAATGCCTGCACAGAATAAACTGGAAGCATCCTCAGCCTGTCCATGCTAGCTGTGGTGTGAGGACTCCATTGGTCAGTCCAGGGATGGTCAGGGGAGACTGTCCCAAGGGCTAGAAGTGTGCCAATGTGCAGTCCTACATGCAGGAGCCAGCTGCAGGCATGAAGATGCAGTCAGGCTCTGCAGGACAGAGCATATTCCGCACTCCAGGAAAAGCCAGGTTGGAATCCAGCAACTCATGAAACTAGTGAAGCGCCAATGAAGATTTTATTCAAAGATGCTTTGCATTATTCCTTGGCATTTCTCTGGTCAGGTTTGCTTTGTTGTCATAATAAACATGGTACATGTGGAACTTGGGGCCATGAGCCAGTATGAAGGGTAATGTAATGGATGTTGCTTGAGTCTTTGTACTTACAACAGTTATTGGAAGGACTAATCCCTCTCTGCTGATTATTAACTTTTGAATGAATCCTCATACACTTTCCGGCAGCCAAACTTGAGGGTTTTCAGGCTCAGTAAAGCTTAATAGAACCAAGACCTTGCCTTTATTTTCACTGTTATTATGAATATTTCAAAGCAGTTTTCTGCTGTGAATTCCCCACTGTTTGATCACAAAAGCAAGCAAAGGAAGTTGTTACTTTTCATTCTGAACCTTTTGTTCTTTTTATTTTCCTAATCCATGTGAGGTGACTTTACTGGTCATTAGCTGAGTTAGTAAAGCGAGCTCTCTTTGTTGGGTGATAACAGGGAAACATCAAGTGTCTGGGTCCATGGTAGCAATTTGCTCTTGAAATAAAGGAAGCGTTGATAAGTTGCTACCCTCAGCTATATTTGTCCTAGTAAATAAACATCATCAGGACTTGAGCACAAATACATGTTGTTTTGCCCTGTTTAACTATTCTGAGATTGTGTCAGACTAACAAAATTTCCTCTGCAGCAGATAGAGTTGTTCTGCCACACTCCTGCTCTGCAGAGGATGTGTGTTTCTGCACACCTAGCCTGGGTAGTGTTGTTTTAAGCACTGATCAGCGCAGCAAATGCATTCCATTAATGCAAAACAGTGCGTGCTTTTTGATGCTTTTTAGAGGCCAAGGTTTCTATCAGTGGAATGATTTGCCTCTGTGCTGCCATTGGACAGAGGATTTGCTTACTGTGGTTTGCTAGCACAGGGCATGGTGGGGACATGACACCCTCAGTGCCCATACTGCCTAGCTGATTTGAGGACAGCAATTGATATGTGATGGTTTAAGCAGAGCAGAAAAAGCCCTGAAGATCTGTCTTTGAGAGAAAGATTCCATTTTCCAGAATACCCATAAAAAAAAGGTCATTAACCATTTGGCAGTGAGCTGTTCAGCTTGAAAGTGAAATTCCTCATTTGAACCTCACAAAATCAGGATCATGCTTCTTCTGTGACAGGCAGCAGGACTCAAAATAAAACAAAGCAACAGCAGGAGACCAAGCGAAACACGACAGTGACATTTGTTCCACTTGGAGGAGCAGAGCCACCACTAATTTGGGCTGGAAGATCTGAGCACATGGCAAGAGGTGGTTGGATGTGTTGAGATAAACATACCGGGTCAGCCCAGAGCTGCAGGTGCTGCATGCTTTTCACCGAGGCGAATCACAGCAGAAATAGGCGAATTCCGCCCCTTCACAATACCTGCATTTCCCATAGCCCTTCCTAGAAAATTCAAAGGGATTACCCAGCTTCCAAGCTGAATCCCAGCTTTTAATGGGGTTTCATCTGTTTGACAAGCTGTAGGATTTGCAGTGTGCATCACTATCCCCACTCATTTCAACAAAATGATGTATGTACATGACAAATTGGCTGCCCCGCCTGTTGTGCACCTGAGACCCAGAGGAAACACTCTTCTTCACACTTCTATCTAGCAGTAATTAGATTTTGGAAGTTCATAGTGATGGAGGAAGTCTGCCCTCCATGGAGAACCAACCAGATGAAGTTACTAAGGAAGCAGAGCAGTTCTGTAACAGTGATTGTTAATTTAGGGTTCTGCTGGAGCACTTGCAAGCTGTAACCTGAGCAAGATGCCATCATGGTGGGAGCTCCACATCCAGCACAGAAAGAAGGTTCCTGCTGCAGGGAGGCATAGATTCTGGATTATTCTCTGCTCTCCTTTTAAACCTCCAGATCAATCAAGTCATGCCTTGTGCAGTGGAGATGGTGCATTCCAGTTTCAGAAAGTTTCGTCTCAAGGATGAACACCAGTCTGGTTCTTCAGGGGTATGTGCCAGTCCCTGAGAGACAGAATGGGGAGGGTTTCTCTCCTCTACCCTGCCTTGTATTCTCATAATGCTTCTAGCAGATCGGTGCTTTTGGGCTTCCAGATTCAGCAAAATTGGCCAAGAAACTGAAATCTGGAGAAGAGAAGCTGTGTGGATAGCTACCCTTCAGTATCTGAACGGGGTGTACAAGGACACCAGAGAGGGTCTTCATCAGGGACTGAAGTGATAAGACAAGGGAAAATGGGTTCAAACTTAAACAGGGAAGATATAGGTTAGGTATAAAGATGAAATTGTTCTCTGTGAGGATGGTGAGGCGCTGACGCAGGCTGCCCAAGGTAATTGTGAATATCCCATCTATGACAGTGTTCAAGGCTGGGTCAGATGGGCTTTGAGCAACCCAGTCTAGTGGAAGGTGACCCTGCCAATATCAGGGAGTTGGAACTGGATGATCTTAATGTCCTTTCCAACCCAGACTATTCTATGATTCTAAGACATGCACTAACCTGGGGACCTTGAAGAGAAGTCTGAGAAATGCATCAGGGGAACCTATCACCACTGGACAAATATTAAACCTAATTACATGCAGGCAAGTAGATGGACTAAATCCACTCTGAAAGCATTCTTCACTGAAACATTTTTTTGACAACGAAAGCTAATTCTGTGCTTATTAGCCTTCTTCAATAAATACAATCACACTGATGAGCATTCACTGCTTAATTGCCTTCTATAACATAGCTGGGGAACTAGGAAACAGGAGCTGACCCTCACAGCACCCTTCTTAGCACCTCCCCCTTCATTTTCCCTGAAAACCAACAAAAAATGTCAAATCCACCTTCTGGCAGAGATCAATTGTGTGCTGCTTTGTAGCAGAGCTTCAGTGTAGTATTCTCCAGTTCCAGCCAAATTCAGAAGTGAATCTGAAGATGGTTCAGATGTCAGAAGAAATTGGTCAGAAAATGGGTGTCAGGTGAGAGAGAGCAGCACGGCACAGTGTAACTCGTAACACGCTGGTGCTCAGTGGGAGAGCAAAAATGGTTTAAGTGAGAATAACTTACATGGATTCGAAGAGGGGGCGGATGTAACTCTGAAACTCTGAAAATGACCTTTTTATTGGAGGAGAAGAAAAGGAGAGGCCAGGAAGGGATCTGTCAGTGGTGCAAAGCGGGTACCAGCCCCCAGGAACAAAGGGCTCTGTTTGCAATGCATGCCCTGAAGAAAATGCAGAAGCTGTTCCAAGTTCCCCAGGCTCCCTCTTGCTCCTTGTATCCTGAGCCACCCTCCCTGCAGGCCCAGGCAGAGTGCAGAAGGGTTCATTCAGGGTTTGCTGATTTAAACAAAGCTACGGAAGAGCACTGCCGAAGTGGGAGATGACTGGCAGCCCCCAGCCCATGCAGTTTCATTTCCTAGTTTCCTAAGAATAATGTTCAGTGCTGGTTGCTCTGGGGTAAAGAAGAAAGAATTGGTGTAGTAACAGCAAAATGAAGAGCCTAGATTTTGCGTAGATGGCTTATTAGGTCAGAGCTGGAGTATGCTTTGATTTGTATTACTGATGATTCTGCATGGGTGCTAATTGGCCAAAGAAGCAAAGGATCTTTGTTGCTTTTGTAGTTTAATGAGGAAAATATTGTGTAATGTGATGATTATTTCCTAATCAAAAAGCAGAGGAATGGAATGGGAAGAAAAACCTATGGGTGAATAAAGACTCTAATTTTAATTAATATTTCCTTGCGCTAGCCAGTTTCTCTGGTTTATAACCAGCTGTTAGCCCTAAATATGTCCAAACATTACATAAATATTATATAAATTAATATTTAGGCTATGCATGACATTGTAGAAATGTTTCCCTTAGTATTTGGCTATGTATATGCTAAGTGTTTTGCCTGTGCATACTTTTACTCTCATGTACAGGCCCATTTAAGATGAGATGACTGCTCAGGGACTAAAATGAGGCTTTTATGTCTGCTGAATTGGGGCCTTTTGTGTCCTGTGCATGCACATCGTTGTTAATGTTTCTAAAAGCAAAATAGAAGTCTCTATGGAAGAGCCCTGCAATCTGGAAAGTGAAGCAGAGACATTTGCTAAGCCAATTTGGAGCTGGATTCTGTTCTTGTTTACATTCAGCTGTGCAGTTCCCTGCAATCTGGTGGGTTTACTCCACTACCCAATGGTTGGATATTTTGGTTAATGAGTGATTTGCTTTGATGTGGCAAGACTAGATGAATAGATGAGAGTAATACCTATCAAAAGCATTTTCATTAGCAAATCTCAAAGCACTCCACCAGGTGAGACCAGTATCGTTGCTCTATTTTACAGGTCTGGCACTGTGGTGGGAAGAGGTTGAAGGACCAGCCTGTGCATCTGGCAGTGTGTTGGCCAGGCCAGGGTCAAATCCTGATGGTCTCCCATCCCCTCTGTCCTTCACATCGTAACCACTAATTCTCTCTTCCCAAAACACGTTCCCTTTCAGCAAGCTCAAGGTACATGCTCATGTCTTCATGCTCAGTGCCGCTTGGAGAGGGCCTTTGTAGCTCTCAGCAAGTGGCCTCTTTGTCCCCCACAAAAGCAGAGCTGTTTGCAGTGCTGAGCTGAAGGAGAGAGATAGGATTCTCAACACACTACTGTACTTTTAAACAAGGAAGTGTGCAGGATCAGAAGCAATAAAATGCCAGTGATCCCTCTGGTATTTGGAAGAACAGGTTGTTGCCTCCCTGGGTTGGAGGCCTGGCTGTCATGACCACTTCTGTTCTCAGGAAATATTCCTCATGACTCTTTGCTACCTTTGACTCTTGGAGGAAATGAAGCTGATGCACTGAGCTTGTATGTTCTGCCCTGCTGTGGAGCTATGGCTGGTCTGAGAGCCTCTTATCTGATTACCTACTGGATTTTAAGCAAGAAAAAAACCCTAGTCCCTCTTTCAAGCATAATCTAAGCAGCAGAATTGGTCGTCTTTAAAACAGACATAAAGGATTATGCATTGCAGCTTGACAGCCAAAATTTTGGAGCAGTCAGTGAACATAACTGCACCTTTACTTAAGTAATTAATTGTGTATAATAATAAATTTGGGCTTCATTATTTGTTTCTTTAAAAAAATCAATTGTAATGTTAAATTCTGTGGTTCTACTTACATAGTTCCACTATGTAAGTAAAACTCATATAGTATTCACTATGCAAGTAAAACTTACATAGTGTTCACTATGCCCAGAAGCCAATGAGGGGTTCCTATTCCTGCTCTTCTTGCAAGTCTCATGATACCTCCTGGATTTTCCTTAAAAGCCCCTGAAAGCATGTAAATTTGAGAGACCTCAGGGATTTTGGGAGGGGAAAAATCTCACCATCTGTAGCAGCAGAGACGTTGAACCCATAAATCTTAAAAATCCAAATGGAAAGAAGCATGTGTGTTCATTGTACTTTAAAATAAGAAATTTATTATGTTTTTAAAGCAGCAATTTTATATCAATCATCTCTTTAAATACATGAAAATCTGCAAGACATCTAACAATCAAGGGATTTTTTTCCCTTGCTTGTGTATATACATGGCTGCATGGTCGTAACGTGCTTCATCCTTTTCTGAAAGACTTTTCTTTGAAGCATTGTATGACCTGGGGAAAAGGGCTCTGGTAATCCTACTCAAGGCGAGAGATCCATTGTTCTGACTCTTTGCTGTCTTAGTCTGGAGGTTGCAAAATTTAATTTTTGGCCCTAAAAACCATCAGACCAGAGTATGATTATTTCCCTGAAGCTTTTGAATCACTGATGTAGGAGTGGTGCCTGCCAAAAAAACTGCTTTAAAGAAGAACGAAGAGGAAGGGGAAGGAACATCACCCCTTTGCTGGTATTTCATGGAAGGCATGCCCACTGCAAGGCAAGCCAGGACCAGGGCTGCTTTCACTATCAGAATGGGGCCGGCTGCCCCCCATGTTTTTTGTGACAACTGAGTGTTTTCCTCCTGAAATTGTAGAAGTGTTCATTATCCAGATTCACCAATAGCAATAGCTATTTATGGAGGCTTGCTGCTTTCCCACATGAGCAGGGCCTGGATCCCCAGCAGAGCCATTCACCACGAGGTTTGACAGTGCCAGTCTGCTGCGGGGCTTTCAAAGCGCAACAAAGATTCTTTCAGCTATAGCACAGATCTGACAAAGGCAAAAGGAAAGAGAATTGCTCACTAACATGCATTTCTTTCCATCTACTTCTTATAGCAAGTTAATACAAGATAGAAAAGTGGTCTTGCCTGCATTTTACAAGGGGAAAACCAAGGCGCATAGGGGGAGGAAAGGGGCTTGTACAAACCTTTTTGGCTGATGACTGTCAGGGCAAGGAGCAGAAGAACTGGCCAAGTCCCAGTTCCCTGGCAGACCCATGCATTCATCCAGCTGTAGTGAAAGCTGCTCTATTTCCTTGCACTTGAACTGTTGAGTTACAGGCAGAAGAGGAAATAGAAAGGGTAGTGCAAAATTCTTCACCTGTTTCAGTAACTGCCAAGCCTCTACTTGCTTCCTCCTTCACTACATCATTTACTTTGGGGACAAGCTGTACATGTACCAATTCTTGGTACTTTGGGTACCATGTTCCAGTTTCACCTCACACAGGCTTTTCTCCAAGCAGTTTTTGACACTATTGCTTTTGTTGTTACAAACAATTTTAATTGATTAGGAATTTTAATTAGTTGTAACATTGCTGAAAATGCCATGAGAAAACCACAAATATAAGGAGGGAGTTGCTCAGGCCAGAGCAGCCCACCTTCAGTTAGCTGGGTTCCCTCTGAGATCATGCGGTGTGACTGCAGACACAGGCACAGGGAAAACACTGGATTCTGCACAACATTTTCATGTCACAGAGAAATACAGTGATCTATCAAGTCAGGAAGCCTGTTTGAGGCTCTGAAGGTGACACTGGGCTGGCATATTGTTAACTGGAAAGCTGCATCCCAGAATGATTATAATGACCTTTTTTCTAGTTCTCCAACCAACAGTTGGCTTCACCATAGCATTTAAAATATTCCGTGGTTTTATGAAGCTATAAATCAGGTTGGGTTTGGACTGATTTCACTTGTAATCAATGAATTAGCTTGGCTGCACATTTCCACCTTTGGCTGAGCCACTTTCCAGGGACAACTTGTACCTTGGATGTCAATGACTGACAGGCATCCTCTTCTTGTTCAACATGTCTAGAAAATAGTCTCATTCCAGCCTTGTTATTTTCATTTCGCCACAACGCCCAGCAAATTGTGTCTCCTTTGGTAGGGAAGTAATTGAGGTTCGTTTGTCCATCGGTAATAAAGGCCTGGACCAGCACTCAGCTCATGAACTGGTTCAACTTTCTGAGCCTGAAAGTAATTTTGTAGCCCCTTAAAATGGTTTTATGCCTTGGTGCACAGTCTGGACAACCCCAGCACACCATGTGTAATAGATTCTGAAAACCTGTGAATGCTTTATTTATTTAAACACCTCAATATTTAGAATTTTTTCATATCATTCTCATTTTTACCCCACTTTACCAGCAGTAAAATGTCTCAAAAGGGTTTCCACCTTGTAAATCTGCTGTAAGCAGTATTTACAGCCTGTTGGCTTAGGTGCCTTTAGGGCTCTGAAGTGAAGCAAACAGGATTTCACCCTCATGAGCTGGCGGCCCTGCCTCTCTCTTTCTGGAGAGCTAGTTGGATAGGTTGCTGTTTGTATCAAAGAAACTCCTCTTTAGAAAGCTAATGACAAAGCCACAAGAGTTTTCAGGGCCTTTGCTCACAAAACAACTTCATTCCCCAGTTTTCTTCCAAATGCTGCCATGGGGCTAGTGTGAACTAGTGCAGAGTGTGGAGGTCTGGGTTTGGCTCATGCCTTTTCCGCTAACAGTGCTGCTTTTTCTCACCACTTCCCTTGACCACAGCATGAGCTGTGTCCTGCTGGAGAGCAAGCTCATCTGCACAAGGAAAGCCACTCACTGCACGCGTGGGTTGTGCTGTCATAGGCTGTAGCTGGCTTTCCAGGCTCAGTTCAGATCTAGTGATAAGCAGTTTGGAGGCTTAGCAAAAAGCAGGTGTGAGATTCCAGTGACTTACTAAAGCGCAGAGGGAAGTGTGTAACCATGCCCCATCTCAGGGCTTTCCTCCTCTGCAGTCACTGGTGTGTTCTTTTGACCCTTGCTTGTGGGGCCCAGCTGACTGGATCAGCCTGGCTACATCTGAGAGCTTTGAGATGAACTTTGACAGGGGCAGGACCAGAACCATTTTCATGCACTGAGGCTATTTCTTCCCTTGCTATCACTAATCTAAACACACAGAGCCCCACAGACCTCAGCAGCGCTTTGGAGGGTGAAAGCCAGGACAGCCACATGTGTAGCCTGGGGCTGGTCGTTTACTCAAGTTGATGAGTTCCTTGTGAAGATAGCTCTAAGTGACTCAGCCTTCAATCTGTTTAGAACAACTTCATGGATTGAGGTGGATATTGAGCTTGAGTAGTTATTCCTCATCCCTCAGGTTATGCCTGGAAAGCAACAGTTTGCCTGTGAACATTTCATTGTCACAAGTGGTGCTTTAATGGCAAAACCCCCTGGCTCAAGCCCACTCAACTATTTCCATCATACAAAGGCATGGCTGTGCACTTCAGGGTTTTCTGCTGCTGCTGCATTATTGCCCTGATTCTGCAGACCACAGTTACTGCCTTAGGCATCCTTAGCTGAGCTGATTCCTCCCAGCACAGCCCATGTGAGAGGTTCTACACCACCAGGGCTGTCCTCACTCCAGCTGCTTGTGAGGCAGCTTGTTGCTTTAACCATGCATTACCATGGGCACAGGCAGCAGCTAGAGCTGAGTTTGCTTCACCTTCTCCTCCACTGTGTGCCATGGATTCAGGCAGAGAGGGAGCTGTGTGTGCACCAGCAATGGGATCTCTGGGAAAAGGTGTCTAACTGCAGGATTAGTCACAGCAGAGATTGGTGTGCTAAGCACTGAATATCATTTGACTCTGCAGCTCTTCATGGTGTAGACAGATGTGAGGAAGGCTAGAGCTGGTAATGTGACCAGGGAGCAAGCCAGCCAGTGACTTGCCCTGAAAAAGAGGTGCAGGGAGCAACCCTCTATCAGGTTCCTGTGCCCCTTTCCAGCAGGTACAGTAAGATACAGTCATGTTTAACTTGCTGTTAAACACCAGAACACTTCCCATGTGTAGCGAGCACCAAAGGGAAATGCAAAGGATGTCTGGGAAAGCAATGGTGACACTAAAGCTTAGTTCTGAATAGCTGAGCGAGAGGAGACAAGATGTTCTGCTACAGAATCCTTTAGAGGTGCAGAGGAGGGAGACAAAAGGCTGATTTAGGAAGCATAGATTGCAGAGCTTTCTGTACTGGCAGGAGAAGATAAGCAGAAGCACAAGCAGGAAACCAATTTCCTTTCAGCCCTCTTACCTGGCCAAGGAACAAGCTGTGTTAGAGAGCAGAATGAAAGGGCTGGTACTCAAGCCACCCACCCAGGCTTGGATTTTTAGGGTGCCTAAGGCACAGACTCTTTTTTTCTAAAGAAAGCAGTTTACATGTTGAGGCGCTCCTGGCTCTAAGGGGAGTTCCCATGCAGCACAGCTTCCACATCTGGAGGCCTTTGCATTTCTAGGTGTGACAAATACAGAATCCCTGGAACACCCTAGCCACAAAGTAGATCCTGGTTTCTGGCTCTCAGGCAGCCAGGCCTACCTGTCTTGGGTGAGATTCAGTGTGTGTGGCCAGCTGATGTCCCATGGATTCCTGGTGTGTGGACACAGATCTTGCTCTACGCCAGAAAAAGCCGAATGCTGTGTTTTCCTAGGGTCACTCTTCTGCCCCTTTATGATCTCCACAGGTTTTCTCTTTCTATATTACTTCCTCAATCTTCATTTTTTCCCTAAACAATTTCTTTTGATTTTCCTTGTACTTGACTACTTTCTTCCTCTGAACCCTACCTTTTTGTGGGCATTCTGGGGATTTTAATATTTTTCCTCCTTAACAATTTTTTTCCTTTCTTTCGTTCTTTCTGTTTGCTTTATCCACAGTGTTTTTTTCAGCTTTTTCAGCTACATTATCTTCTCTCAGCCTTCCCAGGGTAGGGTTGGACCATACATCCCACTTGCTTTCCAAATGTTCACAAGACTGTTTCAGAGGATGAGTGACTGACAGACAAACACCAGCCTCAAATACTCTGAATGCTCTGTTACCAATAGCTTTATTCTTGTCAACACAGCAAAATAACTCTTGGAAGGGATAGGCCATATTTTTAGCTAACCTTCAACTTGGCTTATAAAAAAATAGCTTTATGCACAGTAGGGGTGTGCAATTAGACTCTTGGAAGGTGTTTTCTTCAGACACCTTGCAGTGCTGCTCTGAAGCTGACCCACATCTTGTAGTCAGGTAGGAAGTAGGAGGCAGGAGGTGCTCCTCTGGCTTGGTTTCAGGAGTTGAACCATCACAAAGGGGCTGAACAGGGTGAAATTTTAAGCCTTCCAAAACCAATTAATTGATAACAGAGTGTCAGGGTTTCCCCACAAGTCGCTGTGCCCACCAAATTAAAATCTTGATTATTTTGATGTATCTGGAAGGAGTTAAATTCTAGAACAGCCCAGGGAAGACAAATAAGGGTGTTTCTGTGCTGGCCTCACATGTGTATGACCTTGCCTTCCTCCTCTCCTCTTGGTCTTAAGGCAGATAAAGGAGTGATCTCTTCCAAACATGCTTCAGTTTGTTAATCTTGTAAACAACAGCAAGGTTGGAAACTATTGCAAGATGGATAAAGCTTAGAAATGCTGGCCAAGATTGCCCTGTGGCACACCTTTGAGGAATGTGTGCTAGTTAACATTGCTAATTCTTTGTGTAGTGCTTGTCTTCCACTTCTCCATGCAGTTCCTGTTCCAGCCTGGTGGCTTAGGTCCCACATTGCTCACCAAGGCCACCACAGTCTTCAGAAAGCTTTCTTCCTGTGGGACGTTACTCAGGAGAAGGAGAGGACCTCACCCTTGGCTCAGCCTCTGTAGTCCCAGCCCAGCTGAGAAAGTGCAGCAGTGTCTCTCCAGCCAGGAGCCCCACACTGCCTGCCCTTAGGGCAACCCAGCTCCAAGCAGCACCCTGACACCCAGACAAAATGGGTGAAGCAATAGGACAAGGGGTGATGAGTTCAAACGTAAAAAGGGGAAGTTCAGGTTAGATATAAGGAAGAAGTTCTTTACTATGAGGGTGGTGAGGCAGTGGAACAGGTTGCCTGAAGAAGTGGTGAATGCTCCATCACTGGCAGTGTTTGAGTCTTGGCTGACGTGTCTATTGTGAGATGTCCCTGCCCATAGCAGGGTTGGAACTGGATGATATTACTTTTCTTTCCAAACCCAAGCATTCTATGATTCTATGATAACCTTTCAGCTCTCCTACAGTCTGTCTTACAGCACTTGAAGTTAATACCTCCTTCGCTTGAACGTGCAAAGGAGGCAGCATGCTCAGCAAGGGGCTTATGTTCACTACTCTAAGGCTGGAAAGCAGCCAGGGTTCATCGTGGGGGCTGGTGTGTTCCTGGACTGCTTGGGATTTTGTATCCCTTCTCCTTCACTATGGACACAAAGGAAAAGGCTTTTGCGGTGGCAGCATTAGAGGCTGCTGCGTTTGAATGCTCTCATTCTTTTGTAAGGGATGTCTTGTTTATGGCAGAACAGCTCTGAAGCAATTATTACCAGCACATGGAGAGTACACCTTTTTCTTTTATGGATTATCCCTGAAGCTCTCAGTACAGGGGCAAAAAGCAAAACCACTAGTTTGTGAAAACAGAGGGATTACAGACGTCAATGTTTCTGTACCTGAACTTAGTAATGAAAGATGCAATCAAAAATTAACAAGCAGCTATATAAACAGCCTCATGTGAGACATGGTGTTGAGCACAGGATGGCCGTGCAGTGGGCTGCTAAGTGCCTGTATTGTTTTTGTTGGCTTTCAAACTGGAAGGATGTATTTCCTGACATGGAATCATAGAATCATAGAATAGTTAGGGTTGGAAAGGACCTTAAGATTATCTAGTTCCATGATCTGGTCCTGCTCCCAGTGTTGTTCGGTATTCCTCTTCATATTTTGGGTAGTAGTATAAGAAAAGTACATCTCAGAAGAAGACATGGCTCAAAAATACTGGAGAGGAACTGCAGGGACTGAGGAGGACAGCACCAGAAACAGTGCTGGTGAATCAGCCCAGGAAAACAAGGAGACAAAACTTAGTGACAAAGGTGCTGCATTTAAGAGGAAAAAAAATAGGTTGTCCCAAAGCTAAAGATGTCCTGTATGTGCTTCACCCGGGTTGAGGAAAGTTCTTATGTAGATATCCTCTGTACCAAGCAGGTGTCCTACAAGAAGAGCCCAGATCCAAGTGAATACAGCAAAAGAATCTTGCCCTTACTGGCTACAGGAGCTGTAGCATTCCTGTTCTGTGAAATATCCTTTATCCACGGTTTTGCAAAGGCACGGAACAGAGCAGACATCCTTCCCAAGCACAGTCTGCTTTAGGAGGCCTCAGCTGCGTGTCCACTCAGGAGGAGGATGGAAACCACGTCACGTGATTATAGGGAGACTGCTGGGAAGGGCTTTTCTCTCCAAACTACAAGGCATCTTTCCCACTAGCAGGACTTTTTCTGTTCCTTTGGCAGTTCCGGCAGGATATGGAAAATCCAGTCCAGCTGCAGACTTAAGGACATCATTTTAGAACAAGATCTGTCAAGGGGAATGAGGCATTTTGATGGCGAGTCACGCTATGACTGTGGCATGTATATAGGAGAGGCTATGTTTTCCTTTGTGCTTGCTGTCCTTTCTGTATCTGAAAAAAGCAAGAACCAGTGCAGTGTTTTCCTTTGGCCAGTCAGCCCTGTGTGCACCAATAATGCACAGTCATGTAGAGCTCAGGGGAAGGGACTGTGTCTTCTTAACAAGAGACAAGGCCCTACCACACCATGGACAATGCTGCTGCTTACATAATGAACAGAACATGATGGTCCTCGGCAAATTTCTCCAGTTGCCTTTGCTCTTGACATAAAGCTTTGGTGCCCTTGGTTCCTGTGAAATGGGAATAGAAATGTGAAACACAGATCAGAATTCATATTGAAAAGTTTCCTCTTCTTTAGTAGGAAAGGTCAGAATGAGTTCCTTCAGCCTTTAAGAGAGTAGTGGGGTGAGGAACAAGCAAGTTATCTGTTACTCAGTTTGGGGAGACCCTCAGCTGTAGCCCATGGTAACAGACAAGTGGGTCTGGCTGGAGCCAGCTCTGCAGAATAAAGAACTAATAATTAAGACACCTTGCCTCCACTAAATCAAGGACAGGTTGAAGAAAAGCTTTTGGAGGACACAGTGAGATGGATCCAGACTTCACAGGTCAGATCAGTTCATGATGAGGCACAACTGATTGCATTGTGGGGGTTGCCTTGGGAAGCCACATTGCTGTTGAATCTTGCAGTGAGCAAGCCCTCAAACCCTACAGCTTGGCCAACAAAAATCCGCATTTTCCTGTCCCATGGGGCACCCATCTTGTTTGTGTCACATGCTTGAGGGCAAAGTCATTGCCCAGACCATTAAAGGAAGTTATAGAGGAGGATGGTAGGGCCAAATTCTCTTCTGAAACTTGATACACACCCATCCTGCTGACATGTAGCCAAATTCTCTGCTGAGTCATCAAGATACAAAATCAGGTGTGTATGCTGGTGTGAGTGACCTTGAGTCCACAGAAGCCTAATAATGTAAGTTCACTCAATCAGAGCCTTTTGTCACCGTGTTTCCTTAGTGCATTTTTACTCAACATGGTTGGATTTCTCTGACCACTCACTGTTTTTCACCTCCATTTTCCATATATTTCCTCTTTTCCATCCCCCTGTTATTTTCCTGTGCATTTTCTAAGCCTGAGGCAAATCCTCAGCCAACAAGTTCTTGTGGAACTTCTGAATCTATCCTATTCAAGTGGGTGCTAAATCAGGCAGGATAAATCAAGCCAGTTCTAATTCTGATGATAGCAATTGTGCTTTTGGAAAATAATTGACAAAAATGTTGCATTTAGAGAGAACATGTCTAAGAAAGAATGATCATATTCTGCAACTCTGGTCTGTGGAGCACCAGTGTTCAAGTTGGACGTCTTAATAACATCCTTCTTGGACAAGTGTTTTGCTTGGACCAATTTTTCCCTCCCTCCTCTCCGACAATTGTCAACAAAGGGACTCTCAGGGACCAAAATGGAATTAAATCTATTCAGAAAGTTAGAACAGTCTGCATTTCTTTCTTTCTGTGCTGGATGCCTTACTAGCAGGGCTTTGATCTTCAGGTTTTTTGCCTGACACACACTCCCACTCTTACGTCTTCACAGTGATGCTGCTGTTCTCACAGATAAACCAGTCCTCCCTGAGTGGATTATAGCTCTCAGCCAAAGGCAGGCTGATGACAAGGAAAGAACAAACAAATGCATTCCAAGGGCCTGATTCAGCTCTTCAGGAAGAAAACAGAAACCTTCATGTATTTCAGTAGAACTTTTACCCCACCTTAATGGTCTTTTTGCTGATGCCTAATTGTACAGGGCCCAGGAAGTCTGGGTTGTAAGGACTTGGTGTGGAGTACGTTGTGTGTTTCCATGCAGCAGGTAGCTCAGGCTCAAGCCCGCGGTTCCCTCCACAGCCATGCCACCAACCACTTTCATCTGTACTTGGATATGTTTGCATTCCATGTGACGTTTGTATTCCATGAGACGTGATCCCTTCAGCTGCTGCAGCAGGTTTGCCGGGTTCTGTGGAGCTGGGAGTGCCTGGGTGGACAGACTGACAGAAGAGAGCCAAACTGACAAAGGCAGTAACTGAAAGGAGCAACACTGGATGAGCCAAGATGGACATTAATATTCACATTCCAAGAAAAGGAGAATGAGTAAATAGTGAAATAAGGGGCAATTGAAAGAAAAATAAGCCAGAAATACGTATGTTGAGATAGGCAGGTGGTAGGGAGGGGACAAGAGCAATGCAAATTGAATGATCAAGAAATCTTGTTGGCTTTGAGGTGGAGAAAATCTGAGGCTGACACCCCCCAGCCCTCGCTTTAGAGCCTGCCTGTCTCCAGCTCACACCCCTGATCTGTGTCTCTTCTGCTGCTATTGGTACATTTTTCCATCCTGGCTATTTAAACAGCTAGTTTCTTTCTCCCACCCAATTTTGTGTCCTTCTACAGCTGGGGACCAGTGCTTTCAGTGGTAATGGCTTTGCATTAGGGGAACTTTTATCAGCCTGCTGTTACTGTAATTTACCATGGTTTAAAGTGATGATGAGGATTTGGGCATGTAAAGAAACTCTGAAGTACACATGGAAATTAACACGAGGGAGTGCAACTCTGAGCCTTGGGCATTAGTGATTGAATGAGTGAGTGAGTGGTTAGCACAGGAAACCAAAATAGGGAAGACAAAAGCCACACAATAATCTTCCTGGGCTGGCAAATGCTGTTTATCTTATTTGTTTAAATGGCTGGAGAATAGAAAGCTTTTCTTCTCTTCTGTTGCTCTGCAGATGTGTTACAATTTAGCCTTAGCTGTGCACAGTTGCTTGCATGATGTTGGCAAGGAAGCCATCCTGGACTGATCCAGTGAAGGACTAGGAGGTGGTTTGGAGAGTCCTGGAACAATGGGCATGAGGCCATGGCCCCACCACAGAAACCAAAAGAAGTGAAGGACTCTGTCATGGTTTAAGCCCAGACGGCAACCTGCTGAACCCAAGACAGACTCCTTTCATTCTTGTTGTGTCTGAAGAACCACAAATATAAAACAAGGCGAGGGGAAGTTCTTTAAAGTTAATGTTCTTTTTGGTGAAAAATACAAAACGCTTCCTTGCCAGGGATAGTTTCTAGCAAGATTTCTAGCAAGAAACATCAACTGTGGTCACAAATAATCCTGCCAGAGTATGTGCGCATGTTTTGAGTGCAGCATAACTGCACATGCAAGTGGGGTGGAAGTGCCCTGCGTTGCTAACAGATTCCAATGCAGTGCAAATCGTTCATGGCATTCTTGGCACTCAGTGCTCCCATCTATTATTTTCAGAAGCCTCATTCTAAAGGGCAGGGGGGACACATCAGGCCTGTTATTTCTGCTGGCAACATTGGTAGTAAAAATAACTGTGAATGACATTATGGAAGCTGTATTTGAGCTTGTCAATAGATAAATTTTGACTGGTCAGCAAGAAATGTTTCTGATGATGGAATGTGTTATACTGTGGGTTTTTATTTTTGGAGAAGAGGTGAAAGCCTCGTTGCCCTGAAGCTTTTAAAGGGATGACTTAGGAATGAAGAGGAGGGAACAGTCTTGCATCATGCTCATATGTTCTGGGGTGGCCTGCAGGAGGTATCAGTGAAGAATGACCTTAGGATTTCACTCCATAAGCCAGATGAAGCAGCCCCATGGCTGGGTCTGAGTTCACAGGATTAGAAGTTGACTCCAGGGCCCAGGTCTCTCCTTCAGAGAGCTAAATCTTGACATGCTCAGGCGCACATTGGCTTTCTGTTGCCACATGCTTCCTGGCAGGACCTGCTGTGGCTGCAGTACCCCCAGGCCAGCAGCTTGATTGGGCATGAGCTGCAGATACCAACCAGATAACTTGTCCTACCTGTGAGACGTGCTTCTGGCTGGCCTGGAGGTGTTTGGACAGATACGTCTGCCATACTCACCCTGAAAGGGATGGCATCTCCATGCTGAGGTCCTGTGTGGCTCAGGTTCCAGTATGGGAAGTGCAGGAGTGGGACTCTATGGGACATCACAGCCTGCAGCTTTGTATACTTCCCTCGCACTGGGTTTGGTCCCTGGAGGGCATGTTGGAGCAGTTTCAGGATGTGCCAACTTGTAGAAGTCACCAAGAGGCCAGTACACCAAGTGAAGAGAGCAGCTGTGCCCCATCCATACCCAGTACTTGAAGATGCGTGCAGAACATTTTTCCCAGGGGACCCCTGCTCAATTATCAGTCTTGTTCCCATCATCCCCATTCCCTTGTCTCTTTCGCAGGCTCTTGGTTTGGCGCCACTTGGAATAGATGTGATTTCTGATTCCCAAGCAGAGGTGGCTGTGGCAGTCCTGCAGGAGCGGGGATGGACTGGGACACCCAGCCTGCCTTCCCAACCCTCCTGCACCCTGCCAGGGCAGCCAAGCAGCATTTATCATGAGTTACTCCATTTAACTTTGTTAATTGGCTGGCTAATGAGCCACTGGTTGCCTGCGGTTACTCAGCGCTATTGCCTCTGCTTATGGAGTAGGTGCTGCTTTTTATCCCACATTTTTCTATACCCTGTAGGTTGTAGATCTATTAAACAGGAATTAGTAAGCTATAATCATAACTGTTTAAAGGAGGCACTGGCGGTGCTATTAAATGCTATACCAGCCCTCCCTTACCTATGCTTCCCAAATTCAGATCATCTTTGTATTGCCTTCATCCCACCTCAGGGTCACAAAACTGGGAGCTGTTCCTGTTCATGGGACTGCAGGTGATGGGAGGGAGGCCTGGCCAGAGAGGAGAGGGAAGGCCTGTGCTGTTTGGAAAACTCAAAAGCTTTGAGAAACTAATGAGATGTCCAAACTGTACTGGGTACTTTCTGGAAAACCAGAAGCCTACCCCATCAAAACAGTGCATTGTCCAAATGTCAGTAGTGCACCCACTGTGTGGTGGGAAGACAGTCCAAGTAGCCTACACTAATTAAACCTCAGCCACTGTGAATCCAATCAAGCCTCTCCAGAAGGCAGGAATGTCTTACACGAGGGATAGTTAAATAATGCTGGAGATAAGCTTGATGATCTCTGATGATTGTACTTGGAGCAAATTTATTAAAAAGCAGACTTGCCAAATGTAGCTGGATGCTTTATAATGCATTTCAGACAGTCACTTTGAACTGCAATGTGCTGTCTTCTCGGATACTCTTGGGAGAGACAGGCATTTGCAAATGAAATCAATAAGTAATTTCTCAACAGAAGATGAGGACATGGGGGATAACAAAGACTGATGAAAGCATTAGAAGGAGTATGCTCATTTTCGGAGATGTTTGTCACAGCAGTCTCTTCTCATCATAATGTGTGGACACATTTACACACGCATTTAAACGCAGCTCTGCTCTCAGTTGTTGCATCTCCCTAGAAAGCAGGTGGTGACTTGCTGAACCAGAGCTAGTTCCTACAGCCAGCGCTGGCTGCTTGTGCCATGGCATCTGCTGCTGCGGCCTGGTGGCCACCAGGCATTGCCTGCAAATGGGAAGCGTAAGGGGAAGGGGAGGAGGTGCCAGGAGTGCTCTCTGACGAGGTTCCCAAGGGTCTCGTTTCCCAGCACTGTCTGTGTTGTTTCTTGGTAGTGCAGCACTCCTGGGACTCCCATTAACAGAATACGGGCCTGGGAAGGAGAACCTAAGTGCCAGCCTGGCTCTGGGCCAGGCTTTCAGATGAAAGAGTGCATCTGTCCAGAGCATCCTAGATGCTTGATTCTTCATCACTCCTTTCTCCACTGGCAGGAGCTGCCATGCCCAAAGCTGGCACAGAGCTCTAGGGAAGCACAGGGATCTGTGCTTCACCCAGCAAGCATGGAAGAACTGACTCTAGCTGTCAGTATTCCTGGGTGACAGGGGCCTGCTAAGGATCCCATCAGACTGGCTGAGTCACCCAGGGACACAGGGGAGCACCTTTGCTTTCTGCCAGTGGCCAGTCCTTGGTCTGCTGACTTTATAGGAATGTTCCTGGTTAGAGCCTCATCCTTCTCTCCTGCTGCCACCGAGAGGTCACAGGACAGTTCTTGGATCTGGTTACAATGCTCCAGCTCTCTCTGCAGAGCAAGGACAAGTAATTATTTGTGGTTTTTTGGCAGTGGGTGAATTCATTCTGGCATATGTTAGTATTCTTCCACTATATGGGAATGTTTGGCAGCACGCTGCCTCCTGGTTCCACCCAGTGCCCCAGCAGCCTCACGGGGAGGCGCTGACAGGCTGTCCCAGCTCGAAGAGATGGGGGCACACAGAGGGACACACAGAATGACACACAGAGGGACCCCAGAGCAGAACCCTTATCGTCCTGTGTGCCAGGAAATGCCACGAAGCACTGAGGATGCCTGAGGTCCTCAAATCCTTTTCAAACAATATCGCATTGGAATAGCTTGGCTGAAAAACTGGGTGAAACGCTGGGAGAAAGTATTCCTTAATCCTTCTCAGAGCAGTTGTAGGTGGGAGACTTGGAGCTCAGGCAGGGCCTTCCCCCACTGCCATGGATAAGATACCCCTCTCTGGATGTGGGTGCCCAGTTAGACCAGTGAGGGTCTCATTCCTCACCAGTATTTTCCCAGCAGCAGCTGCTGTTGAGAATCCCTGAAGGGTTAACGCTATTTGACTGAATCCTTGTGGCAGGTGTCGGGGGAAGCTGTGCCTTTGTCTTCCCTTTAGATAACCTGTTCTCTGAGTACAAGGGTAGAACTTACGATTTAAATACATCCAAATGCATGTAATTAATCACAAGTGCAACATACCTCCTTCCTGCTGCAAAACGTTATGAACAGTGTGGGTAGAATCCTAAAATACTGTATGTGCCACATTACAGCTCAAACTCTTCAGCTTGGAAAGCCTCAGTTCAGTGAGCAGACCTGAGCAGCCAGGCTGCAGAATGTCAGACCCATCACTTCATGTTACCAAGGTCAGGGGCCCAGAGCAAGCTTTCACCACCACCTGATTGCAGAGGTGTCTACCTCTGCTCCATCTGAGACGTGTTTCAGCTGCAGGCAGAAACTTCCATGAGGATGCAGTGAGTACAGACAGCAGAAACTTTGCAACCCCTGCAAGAAATAGTGCAGTGAGGCAGGCAAGGTTTGGTTTTGTGCTGTTCCTCTGCCAGGACTTTTACCACTTCTACACCGGACATCCCCATTTTAATTGCAAAATTTTCCATCAGTGGAGGATCCATTGTGGTCTTAGGGTATTTTCTTCCATCAGCCAGTTACTGTCCCACAGACTGCGGTCTGTGGGGTGTGGTGCTGGATTATATCCACCGATGGAATGGCAGCATGTTGCAGGACTGGGAGCACCATGACTCAAAGATCTCTGAGTTGAGATTTGTGGAGGCTAATGCCAGATTAGCAGCACACCCAGGGGCTTGTGGCAAGCACGCTGCTCAGAGATGGTGCCCCTGAGCTGCAGTCATGCCAGGGAGGATAGACAGGATATGAAGTGGCATAATCACTCTTTCCAGAATTGATTCCTCTTCAGCTTGAAACATGTTAAAACATCAAAAGTACTGAAAAAAACCCACCCTATCTGCTAGAACAGACCTAATCAAACACATCAATTATTGCTTCAGGAAGACAGTCACTGCTAGATCTGATATCCAAAAAAAAGCAAAGCTGCTTTTAAAGCATGTTTTTATTTTGGCTGAGTGTTTTCACAGTTCCTAATGAGCACTAATACAGGTAGGACACACAGAAAAATATGTCAGCTGCACAAAGATCAGCTCTAGACACAGGGAAGGAAATCCAAATCCCAATGCATTTCGGTAGAATGGCTCGCTTTGGAAGCTGGGTTTTTCACATGACGGCTGGGAACCAGGTACATCCTACCAACGCCTTGCTTTAATGCACTGAGAGAGTTATCCACTTAGTATCTGCATAAAATGAGCAAGTTTGCTCTGTTCTTACTGTGGGATTTGGTGGTGGTACTTGATTGTAGGATGAAATACATGAGGCAATAAAGAGACAGTGTATGTCCCTTCTCTATTGTCCACAGAATATTTGGTTATGGAGAACAACATCTTATAAGATTTTGAAAGGCAAAGTCACCTTCCAGCTATCAAAACACTTCAGATGAGGCAGATGGGAAACCAGAAATATTGTTTAGGTTTGGGCAGTAAAACTGACATTGAACCCATTTGCCTTGTTTTTCAGGCTTTGATGATAGTTAGTGACAGCTTACAGAAGTTGCAAGTGATCTAAAAAAGACCTAA
Organism: Psilopsiagon aurifrons; assembly: GCA_025447955.1. NCBI lineage: Eukaryota > Metazoa > Chordata > Aves > Psittaciformes > Psittacidae > Psilopsiagon > Psilopsiagon aurifrons. The sequence continues at coordinate 33,228 of JAOEHY010037175.1, forward strand.
AAAGCTTCTTTGTGTCCTTGTTCAGGGGATGATTTTAACAAAACCATTATGGGGTTTTAAAACACTGTTTTGACTTTCTAGAACCAGCTGTGGGATGATCCAGCTGCAGTTGGATCCCCTTTGCATCTAAGAGAACATTTAAGAGGATTAATCCCAATAATTTTAATTCAATAAAATGACCTTATGTAACATTACCAAGGAATTAATGAGAATTCTCTCATGTGGGTCATCACAGGCTGGTGGATTTTTTTCCACCCCAGGGGATCTCATTGGTCTCAGGCTCTGCATGGGCAATTTGGATTGTCTATGTAACACACTGCATGGGATCAGAAGATAAGTCACTCAGAGCAGAAGCCCTTTTTCCTCCACTGAATGATTTGGGAATGCACACAAAGAATGCAGCTGTCAGCCTCCACTGGTGCTATTTGAAACCCTTTTGGCTCCAAGGCTTTTTCCACAGAAAAATGCAATCTCATCTAATGCAAATGGTGCTGCAGGAGTCTCTGTAGTCCAGCTGTCTTCTTTTAATAGAAAAAAATCCTGATTTAATTGTTTTTGACTGAGTTTCTTTGCTGTTCTTACTGAGCCGAGCAGGATGCATATTAAAGGTAATTAGGTGCATGTAGGGTATTCAATATTTGATCTTAATATTAAAGGCCCCAGGAGAGGACACATTATCAAAGTTACACAGCAGCAAATTTTAGTGAAACCAAACTATGCCAATGGCCTGACACTGCATAAACCATGTGTCTGCGCTGCTCCTGCTTGGCGCTGAATGTGTGGGGCTGGCGCAGCCTCCGCCTGTGTCCCTGTTCGTGCCTTTTACAATCACAGAATCCCAGACTGCTTTGAGTTGGAAAAGGTCTTAAAGCTCATCCAGTTCCAACCCCCTGCCATGGACAGGGACACCTTCCACCAGAGCAGCTTGCTCCAAGCCTCATCCAACCTGACCTTGAACACTGCCAGGGATGGAGCAGCCATAGCTTCTCTGGGCACCCTGTGACAGCACCTCACCACCCTCACAGGGAAGAACTTCTTCCTTATATCTAACCTGAACTTCCCCTATTTAAGTTTGAACCCATCACCCCTTGTCCTGTCACTACAGTCTCTGATGAAGAGTCCTTCCCCAGCATCCTTATAGGCCCCCTTCAGATACTGGAAGGCTTCTGTGAGGTCTCCACGCAGCCTTCTCTTCTCCAGGCTGAACATCCCCAACTTTCTCAGCCTTTCAAGAAAATTACTTTCATCTGGACAGATTTGGCTTTGTGGAGCATAAGAAACTGATTTGAGTCAGCAAGAAATGGGGGTCTATTAGACCCCCATTAGACCTGCTAAGAAATGTGTGCTTCTGTTTCAGCATGATGGCTTTTTTTATCCCTGACTACACTCGTATCACACCATCCACTAATACGAGGGTGGCTTGGATGGATAAAACCACTGGTATGATTGACTCTGTGCACAGTTAGGCTTCATTTGGGTGATACCTATTGTCATGGGTAAGCCGTGGGATGCTTCATTTTCCTGACTTTACATTTCAAAGGATTGCTATTGATTTTGAGAGGACTACTAGCACAGTAGCTGGATTTGTTCTGCCTGCTCTGCCTTGCCTTCTTTTGAAATATATGAACCAGTGTCCTTCATTTATCAACAGTAATTAATTACTTTCCGGATGAACTTGACTGTTTAGACTCTTAGACTTGTTTTATACACACGCTTAAACCCAGCATATTTCACTCTGCTGCTTTCTGTTAGAAAATTTAAATGCTGAAATATTCCTCATGGGGCAGAGATGGGAAGGGTCATTGGTACATCCCAAATGCAGGGTACAAAACGCAACCCAAGACCTCAGGCTGATGAACAACGCATGGAACTAAGCATGCAGGCTAGTAAATCATCTCTGCTTTCAACTGGAGCATGCAACCAGGGAAGGGAGCACCCCTCAAGATAGCCCAAAGACAAAAATACACATTAATGTAGAACCACAATGGGAGTTTTATTTAGTGCACTTGTTTCTGGTTTGGTCTGTATTAAACTGGAAATGAAGAGTATTCTGTTTGTATGTTATACACCTGAAAACAAGCTGAAATCAAAGAGGCTGAGGAAGATGCAGTATCTGGGCCCTACATGTCTAGAAGCTAATCGTGGTTAATTCAATAGCTGCTCATCTGCAGGCAAAAATTAAGATGGCAGCAGCATCCATTCTGAGTAAACACGAGAGTTTCTTGTAACATCCTTTTCCAGCTTTCTGGCAAGCAGTTAACCTGCAGATGTCTGGTTTTAACTAGACCTCATGAAGGCGTCAATGCCACTTACAGATGTTGATGCTAGGCACAAATTTAGTTTCCTTAAGAGGCAAAGCTTCTGCCCTGTACAGGTCCATGAACCTTCTGAAACTTATCAGAATAAGTTTGACTATTTCCAGGGCTGTAGATTTTGGCGGCATTTCAATCACCTGGTGGATTTTTTAACATGAACCAGGTGGTTACTTAGAATAATGCCTTTGCATAAACTTTGGTGGTAAGAATTCAGTTTTGAGTGACCCAAAGGTATTTCCTCCAGCTGGGAGTCTATCACAGGGCTCCATCAGTACTTCTTGGACTGGTGTTAAAATTCAGGTTGAAAAATTATGCTCTTTCAAATGAGCTCTGTTTGCAGTTTTTTGTTGACCTTAACTAAAGAAGCTGTTTTTCCCTTCAGAGAAGTGGGCATGTAGGCAAACAGTCATCTTAATCTCTATCTCAGAGAATTCCTTGCAGGAATAGGATGTACAATGTGTCATTCAAGCAGAGCCAGAGGGGAAGAAGAATGAGAGTCTGGAGAGTTTTGCACCCTGTCACAGAGATCCGGACTGTGCCTTTGCTGTCTTTGAAACATAAAGTCATGTGTGTATGCGTTGATGTAGTTTAACGTAATCCAGGAGTTTTTAATCGCATTTCAGGCTATTAAATGAGTGAGAAGAGAATCACTAGAATTTAGCTTCATAACTCTGCTGTAAGCAGATTTTAAACCTCGTATCAAGGTAAAAATAAATTTAAAACTAGCTGGTTACCTCTGGCAGAAGATTTTCTGTCAACATTTGATCAACCCTTTCACTTCCCTACACATTAAAGTCAGTTTTTTGCATGATTATTTTTCCCCATTTGGAAACAAAGTTCAGAGTTTTCTTCAAAATTAGGTGGGTTTTTTTTGCTTTTTGTTCAAGCTCTGTGACACCTCGTTAGTATAACTTGCTTGATTATGGTATGAAACAGGAAAGATTATTTTTGAAAGAAAAGGAAAAGGGGGAAATAAATCATAAAATTTTGTCAAGCAAAAATGAGTTTGTAAGTGCGTTTGATCCAAAAGCCTTAGCATAAAGTCCATCTCGGCTCAGTCTGTACCCTAAACATCCATGAATGAATGGGGTTGTCAAGAGCCCTAGCTAAAGTGCATTGGTGGGCAGGTGATCAGCTGTCCCTTCCATACGCCTCCCTTCTTACGTGGTCCAAGTGCTCTCCTGCAGTTCCAAGCGGCACTTATACCCTGTAGCATCTTGCACTTTTTGCATTGGCTGGGGGTTTTCCCTGTCCCCTTTGTCCATGTGGACTTTGGGAGCTTGCCGTACAGAGCACTCAGGAGATCTGAGCTTTTCTGACATGGAAGGAGATGCTTCAGGGGAGCACACGACCATCCAGATGGAAGCAGAGTTCTAGGTTCTGTGCAGGGTACCTCTGCCACCAAATCCAGGCCAGCATCTTAGAGCCCCATGTGCAATGATCTTAAAGTACCTTAATTTGTCCAGATGAAAGTGAGAAGCTTTTATAGGAAGTGGACCATTCATTTGCAAGGTATGAGCTTCCACTACACTTCATGTGTAATAATCCCCTGGTGATTTCCTACCTGGATTTATTCAAGCAAATTGCTGTAATTTTAGAGATATGCATTGATACAGGAAAACTTCATTCAGCTAGAAATACCTTGCTGATTGAAAATAAATCTACTCTAGGTAAAACAGAAATCGTATGGGATTTATTTTTTTGGTAGGCAATTGAAGTCTTTTATGTATATTTTTTGAAGTGGTGGAGACACTTTGAAGCCAAACAAAATTCCCTGAATTTAGCAGGAAGCATTTCAGAGGCACTGGCTCGAGATTTAGGAGTGGTGACAAAATGCAGGAGATGAGGCAGGGCTATGTCAGTCAAGGAAGAAGAAACAGCATGCAAAGGGACAGAGGATACTGAGAGCTGGGAGGAAGAGGGGGAAAAGGGGTGTCCACAACAGGCTCCACTGCTGAACACTGCCATCTCTTTCCCTCCAGCACAAGAAGGGCAAGTTGTGTAAGATTAAATGTCTTCAGACCAGCTGGTTGTAAGGAACTTCTTACCACATACTTAGAGGCTCTGCTGGCGCCATCTCAGAAATGCAAACACTTCTTGAGAGCTCTCGGAGGGCAGGTGAGGTACCAGAAGACAAGTCAAAAATGTAAACATCATGGTGTCTAAATATAGAGGGATAAAAGAGCAGTAAGAATTATAGACAAGTCAACTTCTAGAAGCCTGAAGAGAATTGAACTATCAATCAAGCAATCTGCAAGCACCTAGGAGATAAAAAGGGAGATGAGTGACATCCAGCATGGATTATACAAAAATCAGGCATGTTAAACTGATTTCATTTGGATTCTCAGCAGATGTAGGAGAAGAGCAGTTGGTGCCATAGCTCAGTTTTGGGGAGGGTTTGACGTGGTCGCACTTGACTTTCATAAAATGACCTGGAAAAAGAATCTAGATAAAGCTATTTCAGATCTTACACAAAAACGGATGAGTAGCCAACTCATTCCCAAAGAATACAGTTACCAGATACTTGCAGTGAGAGCAGAGGACTCCATGAGCCAGGACCCTGAAGGGGTCTGGGTTGATTTCCTTCAGAATTTTCAGCAGTGAAAAATGGATGAAAGGACAGAATTGCATTTGGCAGTGTTGTGGAGCTGGGAGAAGTTCTTCAGCACATCAGATGAACTTTACAGCTGAAAATGGTCTTGTCAGGTAGAGGAGTGAGCCTGAGGCACTGAGCCTCAAGAAGGAGGAGGACCCATTTGGAAGAGGTGTATGGAAGTGTCATTGCATTTACTAAACCTGGTATGGGCTGGAAGGGCTGCAAGGAAAGCGCCAGAAAAGCTTATCTGGGATTGGAGCAGGGAGGAAGGAAACTCTGCTGCAGGAGGTTTTCAGGATTGATGGACAAGTAGTCCCACCAGGAGTGACCTAGGTAAACCGGCTGCTTGCTTGGATCAGCCTCAGGCTGAGATCCAGCCCCACCATACTGGAACTGTCATGTGCTTTGTTCAGAGCTGCTGTTCCACCACCACTGGGGAAGTGCTGTTGGTAGGGACATACGGCAACATTATCTTTGGCTTTGCCTTTTGAATATGTTCGTTTCGTAGTGAAAGGCTGAAGGCATGTAAGTGCTGTGTTGAACGGAAGCCAAAGCAAGCTGCTACACAGAATGCACCCCCTGTTTCCATGTATTTCATTTATTTTGTAATCAAGCAGTAATTGCTGAGGCACACTGGGTGCTTCTTCAGTATTAATGACTTGCTGGAGGATGGCATAAGATCTGGACTTCATTTTCCCCAGCAAATGTCTGTCCATTAATGCCATTCTAAATCAAGTATGACAACATAACGTGCAAACATATGGGGTATGCTGTTAGCAACTGAGGGACAGGGAGCAGGCATTCATAGGTGCTTCAATTGTCTCTCACCATTCTGTTCAGAGCAGGGTGTTTCATTAGGCTCTTGGTGAATGAAATGGCTTTTTAATTGCTCAGAATCACTTTTTAAAATTACAGCATTGTTTCCCCCCTCCATAGCCCTCTGAATCCTCATGAATCTCTTTTCTTCCTTTGCCCTGGAGAGAACCAGCTCCAGTGTGGCAATGAGGAACCTGCCTGCAGCAGTTCCCTTTGTATTTCAGAGACAGGCAAAAATACAAGCCATTTATAAACAGAGGATTCACATGTTTAGTGGTGGAAAACCTGTGTTCCCAATAATATGCAGGTTGCTTAAGGAGTAGCGAGCCCATCCTGCCTGAATCTTTAAAGACTTCCCAGTCTTGACGCAGTGTTCACGTCTGTTAGTTCCTACACCCTTTGCATTTTTAGTGGCTACAGCTCCCTACAGAATCCAAACCCCACTGCTTCTTGTCTCCTGCGGCACACAAGCTGGCTCCAGCCATGACCCATAACAATATACCTCCCAAGGGTGTTGTTAGAGCTTTAGATGCCCTCAAGGCAGTAAAGTGCAACAGCAGGAAAGAAGGTGTGTCCCAACCGAGTGAGCAGCAGCATGAACATTTCCAAAGGACTATGGAAAAAGCTGCCATGGAAGCTCAGCCATCAGCTCACCAAGGCAAGCAAGAGGCGAAACATTTGGTAGAAGCGTATAGGACAATAAACCAGTTCACAGTGTCCTAGCACGCTTTGGAACAACACTAGTTAGTGGGGATTTGCTCACTCACATATTAAGTAATGTGCTAACTGCATGATTAATTAATCCGTAGGTACTTCTTACAGCAAAACTTCAATCCTGGCATCCACAGTACTGCTTCCAGTCACTGTGGCTGCCTTCCCAGAGAGATTTCATGGAAGAACAATTGGGGTGATTTTTCTCCACACTCTTTTCTGCCCCTTTGAAATTTATGGCTGTGCTTTGAAGGATGTAAGCATGCTGCCCAGTCAGCAGTATGGCCACTGGGGGATCACTGAGACACTCTGCACCACTTAATTCTGCCCCTTCAGCACAAGGAGCCCTGTTACTTGATGGGGAGCTTGTCGGCTGGGAGTATTTAGACACACCGAGTGTTTAGAAGCGAAAATGTCAGGCAATAACTTTATGGTGCAAGGCCAGAGGTGATTTAGATTCTGAATACTACCATTCAGCCTTCTTTTTGCCGTATCAAGACCCTAGTTGATGCCTGTAGAGAAAGGCAGAAACAAAGCCAGCTTGAGGTGCTACACCACTCTGATCTCCACCAGCATGATCAACGACGAGACCAAGCAGATCTCAACTGCATCCTTTTGTGGCCCTTACACTGTCCCTCATGCCCGTCTTCACCCCTTTCTTCACTGGCACAGGTTGCTCAGAAAAGCTGTGGCTGCCCCATCCCTAGCAGTGTTCAAAGCCAGGTTGGACAGAGCTTGGAGCAATCTGGTCTAGTGGAAGGTGTCCCTGCCCATGGCAGGGGATTTGAACTGGGTGAGCTTTACAGTCCCTTCCAACCCAAACCAGGCTGTGGTTCAATGATTCTTACCCCACTCTTATGTTTCCTTCTCTTAGTTGGCCCAGAAGCAACATTCAGTTCCCCCTGCCCCAAATCCCCGCCTCGAGCCAGTCAACCAGAAAGAATGAATTATTTCTGTCGATGCTTTTGCCAACTGCCTGCCTACCTCCCACGGGACCCCCACTCTGCCGAGCTCTTTACTGTCATGCTCAGAGCTGGGAGGAACCAGCACTGTACAGTCTCCCTTGAATGTGAACAGGACTGATGCAGATCCTTATACTTTGTGCCAGACATAACTCTTCAGGTTTAACTACAGCTTTTGACAAAGAACACATTTCCCAGAAGTTCTGCAACTTGTCTGAGTAACAGTAAATGATCCATAAGATCCAGTGCTGACACACAGTTCTGCTTGCTCCTCTCCTTCCCCTGTACTCAAATGCTGCTATTCCAAACCTCAGCGCAAGCACTGGCTAAAAGCTGCAGAATACGAGGTCTGCTATTGCCCATAACTCCTCATCAAAATCAAAACTAGCTATAGAAGAAATTTTGAAAAATTGGCAAGTCTCCTACTAAGTCAGGAAGGCTTTTCCCCAGCCCTGTTCCTCTCAGCCTACTTCAGACAAACCAGCAGCCCTTTGTGCTGTTCCCACCACCATTCCTCCTTCCTGGAGCTGGGGTACCTGAGCAGGGGATTCTGCCGCGCTCCTAGGATCAGTAGCTTAAAATTTTCCTGGACATCGATTAATTTGAAATACAGCCTGTCTTGGCCTGTCTTTATTTGTAGTCGTATTTTTCCAGGATTCGGAGGGTGTTGAAGCAGCTTCTCCATGGAGCTCAGTGTTCAATGATGTGTGAGCAAAGGTTGTGGTGGGGAGAGCAGACGATCAGCCACTTGTGTTAGAAAACCTTTCGTGAGCTGAGCATCAGGGGAAGTAGATCTGTGTCTTTGTCAGCATGCTTCTATCAGCCATGTTCTTCATGTAGTCACCTGTTAACAACACAGGGCTGGCATCCAGCCCCACTCTCCACCACTATCCCAGCACTGCATCTATTACAAGCTCACTGTGATTCATGCTAGCACTGACTCTTCCCAGGGGGATGCAAGCACTGGTCAGGATCTTGTTTGGTGTGTGTCTGATTTAGAAAAAAAGGAAGCAGAACCCCATGTTATAGACAGGAAAAGAGGTTTTACTGATGACCAGATCTGTTACTGAAGGGCTCTGTCTTGTCCAGGGAGATCTGAGGATGAGCAAGCAAGGACTTCATTTTGGCTAAGCAGATCACCCTCCCTGCTGATGTTTAAGAGACAGGATCATAACTTGTCTTCACTGAGAAGAATTATTGTCAAGCGCAATTAGCTCTGAAAATCTAAGCTGTCTTCTGGACACACCAGGCTTAGTTCTGCTTAGTTTTTGTGTTACTTAGAGTTGAAAAAATTACAGGGTCAATCTTCTGACCTGAGCAAAGGACTGCAAGAACTCACTCCATCTTTCTTTTTGCAGAGTTTAATAGAGACTAACACAGAGCTACCGCTCTAGTGCAAGGAGCTGATAGGATGTGGGTCTCATTCTCACCTCACTTCACGAGGGGATAACATAACGTGCTTTGGGGCAGCAAACTCCCAGCACAGTTCTTAAAGGAGAGGAAAGGAGGCAGGAGGCATGAAGGGTTGTAAATACATTTTAAGTACTACACAGCTAAGTGACTTCTCATATCCATGCCTTTGTCCCCCCGTGCTTTCAAGAGTGTTTTAACTCTAGTTCCTTTTGTAAGGCACCCCAGGTGCCTTTCAATCACTTGTTTCTGTGGTTAAGATCTGATGGTCATTGTAAGGGTTTCCGCAGATCTTGACAGAGAAGGTAATGTGGGGCCTGGTACCCCCATTCCATGTGAACGTGAGGCTCTCTGGGCTCTGGCATTTGTAGTTTGGCTGGGAGGGAGGTACCGTATGTACTGACCGTGCGCAAAACCTCCTTGAGAGAGAGCAAAAGGGATGCTAATTCTAGGCACTGGGCTCAGACACACGATTGATGAACAACCAGAAAGGTTTAAAAAGAAATGCTGACTAAATTAAGTGACTCGAGCTGGCAGATGTGCTCTTCAAAAGAGCACAGCTCTCTTTGAAATGCCTCCCCCACTGAAATTACATTCTTAAGAGATTTTTGTCCTTTTCATTTTCTTCAGGATCATCCATGAGGATGGCTTCTCTGGAGAAGATGTGAAGCAGTACAAGCCAGTGGTCTACAGCAACACTATACAGTCACTGGCAGCAATTGTACGTGCCATGGATACCTTGGGCATCGAATATGGTGATAAGGAGCGACGGGTAAGTTAAAATCACCACTGCTTGAGTACAGAGAGCTGTGCACCTAGAGGTTTCAAAGCACAAACAGGAGGCATTTGCACAACCTGAATACCTGGAGAGAAGAGGAGAGAGGGGGGAAGATCTACATCACCGTTATATGCCTGTTACAACGGACCGAGGCACAGGAGCAATTTCGTATGACATGCCATTTGTACACTTATCCTAGGAAGCGTAGCCTTGTGGACCTCTATGTCACAACAGCCACTATCTCTCATTCACTGGTACTAGCCTGGCCACTAAAAAACAATTCTGTTTCCTAGGGACAGCCTAGAGAGGGGCATTGACAGGTGTGGGGAAACAGGAAGAATGTGCTAGATCCACAGGCTGCAAGGAGAGGTGTCTCAGGAGAAGTCTTACTGCTGTTCAAATTTCCTCCACCAGCCCACCCATGGCAGGGAAGCTTTGAGGATTAACTTGACTTCTGTGAGGGCTGGACTGGCTCTTACATACCCTCAACAGCAATTTCACTTGCGAACAAGGGAATGTATTAATTCAGTGAGGTTTGCATGGACAGCAGGCAGCAGCATTAGCTTGTGTCTTATCAGAATAACTGTGGTGTCTGGCAGCCTCCTCATGCCACACACCTAGGCGAGTCTGTCCTTTTACAGTTGCCACTCTGTTGTTACTTTAACCAGCATCCTATTTTTAAACAGTGGCTCCTCTGTGAGGTGCCCCTGCCAGCCTCTGCCTTTCCTTTTCATACTTTTGGCTCAGGCCAAACCCACACAGGGAAAGTCAGAGCTCTAGAGAAGTCAAGACCACGCTTTTTGCATGCTGCCATCCCAGAGAAAGTAAAACTACTTGGTTTCACTGGAAATAAAATAATTTCAGATTAAAGACCTGGTAAAAGCAGAGTCCTATATGCCACTGAGTTAGTCATGACTATTTTTAGGTAGCTGTCAAATGACAGATGTATGACATACCCCAGATTCCTTATCTAAGGGTTGATAATGAAAGCATTCACTAGAAATGATGCCAAAATCCTGCTGTGGTGTTACTTTATGAAGAGGTACCTTATTTCTCTCAGTCACAAAGGGATATTTTTATTTCTTTGCATGTAGGGATTTTTCCCACAAGAGCTCCAAATCCTGGCGACATTTCCATCTCAAACATAGAGATGATGCCATAATGGAGTTCTTGTGAGCTTGCCGAGAACTAATGGTGATGGCTTTCGAACAGAATACATTAATCTGTTGATTACTCAGTGACTCAGCTCTCAGCAAGGCAACGTATCTTGTCTCAGCTAAAAAACTATGGCCAGGAAAACAGAAACAAATCATTCTCTGTGTCTGATAAACCATCTGTGGCAAACAGCTTTAAAATGTAAAATTTCTTTTTTTCTTAAATAGCTGAAATCCTAGTTAGAGGAGAGAAGCTCAGCACTGCTTTAGTGTCCGGGCTGGCAAAGTACAGGGTATGGAGGGGGAGAGCTGTTATCAGGACTGCCAGGAATAAGAGATTGAGTACTGGGCTACACAAAACGTCATGTCCGTTGATACTGCTGTGGGCAAGGTGCCAAGTGTTCCTAGGATCATACGATAACTCAGGATAGAAAGGAGCTTGGGATGTGTCTCACCCATCTGCCTGCTCAAGAATGGTCGTCTCTGAGGTCAAACCAGGTTGCTCAGGGCTTTTCAACCCATTGGGTTGAAAATCCTCTGATTCTGGGGACTGCACAGCCTCTTTGACAGCCTGGACCACTGCTATGCTGTCCTCGTAATGAAAAGGTTTCTCCTTATGTCTAGTGTGAACCATTATTGTTTCAGTTTATGCTTTTTGGCAGTAGAGATCCTGAGTTATGCTTTGCAAATTATAAAGCAAATTAGATTATGTTCTCCCCAAGATAGTTTCTCTAAGATATGAAGTCCTAGAGGAATTACTTCTGTCTCATAATGGTGTCATTATGCCTCTATACAGACAAGCCTGTAACAAAACATTATAAACCCAACAACAGCCTTGGAGGGCAAATTCAGAGTACGTTCTCCCTTCATAGATGGGAGTAGTATTCCTTCATATAGCAGTAAAGGGGAAAGAAAACAAATCTTGTAGGCTGTGGTCTTCCACTTGCTCCTTTCTCTTAGTCGACCTACACAGAAAGTTGCTAGTATTAGTATGAAACAGTATTTATTTTAATCTTATGAAGATGCACATGGCTTCTGCTCCCCCACTTTTGTTATTAATGCACAGCTGCTCCAAAGAGAGGCCATTACATAGGCGATTTGTTGAGTATTACGCTACGTAGTTCATCCCTTTTCAAGCAAAGCTTTTCTATTTTAAAAGTCATTCCTCAGCCATGGGTTTCCAATGCAAATCTTTTTGTGAGGGATTTTCCCCTATTCATCACTTAAGCCCCCAAGAGAAGAGAGCTAGGGAAGGGGACCCAGGGCTGCAGCTGCTCACCTTGGTTCAGCAGCAGGGAAGGACAGGATTTCCTCAGTGACCACTTGTCTATTACAGCTTCCTCTACCCCGACTTCATGGGAGATGCATCTGCCCCTGTACCCCTTCCAAATGGCAACCTGACATGATTCAGAGCAAAAAAAGCCCCTCCTCTACTTAATAAATGTGAATGAGACTATTTGTGCTTTTGTTATTGAAGTAAAATAACTAAATCCTCTCTCACTATTCTCATTTTGCTTCTGCCCATAATTACACCTCCAGTCTAATAGAAGCAAATGACCAGAAGAGTGCAGATTAACCCGCTTAGCTTTTGTCAGTCAAAGTGAGATCAGTGTAGGAAATATGAGCTAATAAGTCAAAATAAATCACAAAATACATATGTTCCAGGTCTTGCTGACCTCTTTGCTGGTAATAACCTGTCCCCAGGTTAAGAACAAAACAGTCTGTGTGCAGGTTTTCACTTTTACATGTGCTCCTTGGTGCAGGGGAGCAGGTTTTCTTGCAGTTGTGCCTGGCTCAAGATTCATGGCCTGAGGGCAGCACATAGGTCCTCATTTTGTATCCTTCAGCACAGGGAGGCAGGAGCATATGGCATGTTACCACTGTGTACAACCCAGTAGGTCAATCTGGAGCTCCAGAAAAGATGTAAAAGTGCTAAGTCACAAATCCTTTACATGCTGCAAGAGGGCAGGCAAAAAAGAAGTGTCAGTGAGGAGACAGAAGCTGGATATAGGAGCAGCAGCATCCATTTGTGCTCTTCATCTCCAGGCCATCACTGCCCAGAGGCTAGATCACCCACTAGCCTAAAGCAAGAGGGTACATGGAGAAAGAGGGGCAGAGGCTACACAAGACCCTCTATCTGGCCTGTAGGCCACTGCTTAGTCTTTACCTTTATAATCAGATTAACAGCAGGAGAGAGTCAGGACATAACATATAGCCTCTGGATTAAACAGTTCTGTAAAGTGAAAATGTATTAATAAAGCAAGCTCCTCACCGATTCCCTTTCATTGCACCCAGGTGTACTAAATGGGAAATGGAAATTTAAAGCCATGAATCCAGAAGCTGACACAGGTGTTTGGATCTGTTCAAGCAAGAAGGGCAGGGAAGTGATATATTTTCATCTCTTCATTTGAAGAGCCGGTTCCATGATCTGACTTCAGAAATCTCTACTGGAAGCAGCATTAAGTCTCTTCCTTGGTGGGTCAATGCTGACCTTAGGAGCTGCTTGGAAATGCAGCACCTGTGATCCCACTGTAGGCTGGTATGGAAACCACTGTAGATGTTCACATAAACCAGTCAGAAAAAGGCTGAAATTGTTCAGAAATCACTCAGCAGAGAACCTCAGTATCAGTCGTGTGGCTCAGATACAAGCGTCTGAGGTGGCAGGGTCACAGGTCCAGCACTCAGGGGCTGGAGGTGGCAGGCAGTGACTTTCACATTGAACTTTCCCAGTGAGAGTCTGGAAATGTCTCTGCTTCAGCCAAGAAAAGGAAAGCTAAAAAGCTGCTGAAGGATTAAATAAAATTTATAACAATTTTTTTTCTTTCAGGATTTGTAGCAAAATGTGTCTGCAGTAACCTTATGCTGTTTACAGTGTGTAACTCCAGAACTGGAAGCTAAGCAGATATGTGCCTGGACATTTTAAATACCGGCTAGTGATATGAAAAAAATAAATCAGTTTAGTGTAATTGAACAGCCCCCTGAGGCAGATGGCAAAAGGAGCCATGTGCACTGGAGCTGCATCTAACTTTCTTCCGAGGAGGGTGCATGCAGAAATCCAGAGCTTCCAGCCCATCCACTCTGCCCATGCCAAAGGTAATTTTAGGAGCTGCCCTCTTCCTCTTGTTCCTGCTTGGTGGTGGCAGAACCAGGGACACAGCACTGTCACCTGCTGCCTTCCAGTCACGGGAAGGGAGCAGTGTGTAGGAGAAGCTCTCTTTTGTAAGACCTGCTCCTCTGTGCCTGGCTTTTCCTACTTGTCAGCTCAAGGCAGGATCATAGGACTGTCTGGGTTGGAAGGGACCTTCAAAGCTCATCTAGTTCCAACCCCCTGCAATGAGCAGGAACACCTTCAACTAGATCAGGTTTCCCAGAACCACACCCAGCCTGGCCTTGAATATCTCCAGGGATGGGGCATCCACCACCTCCCAGGCCAACCGGGACCAGTGTCTTGCCACCTTCCCTGTAAACAATTTCCTCCTCATGTCCAGCCTGAATCTCCTTCTTTCAGTGTAAAACCATCACCCTTCATCCTATCACAACAGGCCCTCCTACAAAGTCTCTCTCCCTCTTCCCCTGGTTCCCTTATAAGTACTGAAAGGCTGCAATAAGGTCTCCCCAGAGTGTTCTCACTTCTGTCTGTTTAGCCAAGCTGGCTCCTACTACATGTCCCTAACCTGAGCTCTCTGAGAAATGCCAAAAGCTGTATAACTTTGGGGAGGGCAAGAGAGGTTAATCAGGTGCCACTGTGCTTGTAGGAAGTCCCAGCTTGCTGACTGGTACCTAATGGGGTGGTCTGGGGGTGAATGTGGGATTCTTGGGTTTTTGCTGCTGCAGTGAGGATACTGCCAACCCTTGCTTGTCTGCTGTGGTAAGCAATGGGACCATAGTGAAGCGTAACCTAGGACTGCTTTGTAGAGGAGCAGGACAGAGTGAGAGGAAATGAAAAATGGAATAAGGGGGCATTAGCCACCCCAGTTTTACCTGGTTCCAGCACTTAATCTGGATGTCCAGCTGCAGCTGCAGACTGCATGTAACCATTCCTGCCGCACTGGGTCTGCTGGCTTGATCATTGTAACAGCACTGGACAAATGTTTCAACCTGCCCTTCACTAAGGTGTAAAGTTCTGTTAGCCTTTTTCATTAAGACCACTGGCACCTTTCTCACACACCTTTGTCCCCCAACAAGGTGCATTCCAGTTACCATCATTCATGGTTTTGAGCAGTAGAGACAGATAAAAGGCACAGCATTTCTTGAGAGGTGGGAAGCATAAACCAGAAAGGAAAGCACTTCTTGTTTTCACAGCCTGCCTTGTTGCCTGGGAGATGCTTGGCTCATTCAAGAAAGGCTTGTTGTTGCTACCTGAGATGGCAAATATATTGGAAATCATTGCTGTAAAATGAAGGTGAAGGAGAAAGAGGGAGACAGCAGAGAACAAGGGAAAGCCCAGAATAAGCTCTGCCTGCAGTCACAGTGCACAACCTGCAAGCCCCACTGTAGCAATTCTGGATCTCTCTAACTAAAAGCTGTGCCTTCCACATCCCACTAATGGATTTTCCTCCTTTAGACATCCCTTGAGCCCCTGAACATACAAAATCTTACCAATAAATGATTGCAATAAAGTAACAGCAGAGTGTGGAGATAGTTTACAATAGTCCTTTGTGCCAACTAGAAGAGACTGAAATAGTCTACTTCCATGCCTTTGCTCTCCTGCTTAGGGAGAGTCAAACTCACTCATCATCCCCAGAGATCCCAGCCAAGTCAGCTGAGACCTGTGCCCAGACCCTGGAGATCTTGCTTTGCCACAACAGCAGGCTTGGCTTTGCTCTCCTGCAAAGCTGAAGTTGTAGTCAGAAAGTCAGTAACATGGGGTGATCTTCATAAAGCAAAGAAGATCACCCTAGAATCAGTGTCTGATTCGCTGTAGTCATGCTGCTAATAGGATAGCATTTAGAAGGGAGACAAAATAAGCTTGTGTCATGGCTATAAAGAGAACATGGCTTGCTCTTGCAGTCAGGATTTGGCCTAGAAGAGTCATCCAAGTAAATAAGCAGGTTGGAGGTTGCCAAGTGTTCATGTAGGGTTTTACTTAGACTATGTTTGTCAGTCTCCTTTCCAACCTGGATAATTACAGCAGAAAACTGGCAATTTATTGATGGCTAAAATGTGATCTTAGCTCCAGCATCACAGCTATTTATAGGGCAGCAGTAGTGATGATGCACAATAGTCAGAATCCCAGCCTTCTGCAAGCGTGTCACAGTGCTTGTAAGCAGGAGGAAATCCTGTGTCCATGAGGGAGGGAGATCATACTGGCTCTGAGGAAAAGGGGAGGGATGGGGACTCCATATAGCCTAGAAAATGTAATAGCAGGGAAGGAACTTAATTGCACAGACACAGCTGCACCCAGGAGCACTATCAGCTCACCTTTCTTATAGCAGACTGTCAATCACTGACAGAGCTCTAAAATCCCAAACTTCCACAGGCTGGCCCAGTGTTACCCAGTTTTAGTCCAAACTCACAAAGAATCAAGAAAAGCATGTGAAACAGAGCTGAAAGGAGGCAGAGATTGCTGGCGGCAGGCATGTTCCAAGTTGGAAACATGTGGCGTGTGGAAGTGTGCTGTGAAGGTGCCACCTTGCCAAGTGACTGATGTGCCAGCATGATGTTTTTCACATTGGTCCTGCTTCTAATCAGGAAGCAGAATAGATCAGAATCTATGGTGTTGGCATGGCAACACTTCAGTCCTCACTCGAAAGTAAACCCTTGGTCTGTCTGATCTGTGGGCTCTCCCAGACAGCATGGGCTGGTGGAGAATGGGCAGCAGCTGGGGACAGGCTGGACTTGTTCTCCTGGTCTTCCAGTTCCTCTGCACAGTCAGAAACCTGTTTCTAAGAAACACATTTCTAGGAAAAATAATGCACTTCAGCATCATTTCTAAGTAAGCCAGATGATGCAATCACACCCTAAAATGCCTCTACGATCTGTTTCTTTGGTGAGCACTTGCTGTCAGCTAGGCACTGTAGATAGGTGACATTTGCCATCCATGTCACTTTCCTGACTCTGAGATTATTAGGTCTGTAGCTAATTGTCCTATAAAACCACTGACCAGAACAGATAACGTCAATTAAAATAAGCTTTTAAATTTTCTTTCAAACTAAAACAGAGAAGGGAAAGAGGTGTCTCAGGGATCGTTGATAAGAAAGAGACCATGTTCATCTTACTAAAACTCCAGGCTATAGGTTGAATCTAATCACATCTTTCATCACCTAAAGAGGTCCTTAAAAACAAGGCAGCAGTCACTGGTGCCAGGAAGGGGATTTCAGCTCCAAACTGGCTCAGCATTCACTCTTATCTCCATGTCATCAGGAATGATCACGACAACCAGCTCTTGAATGGCAGCCCATCCCTTTGGGCATTAGAAGTGTGAAGGGATAGGAGAGGTCTGAGGACATTTGTGTATGTGACAGTGAAAGCAGGAAATATCCAAAAGACAACTTTCAAGTTGCAGGTATTGCCTTCCCCTTCAGCTAGTCTCCAGGAGAAAAGCTTGTCAGATGACTCCTCCTGTCAGTGTTTGCTCCCTGGCTGGTGCAAAGCACAGCCTCTTCAGGTGCAGATCCATCTTCACAGCTCCTCTTTTTTTTTTTTTTTTTTTGCTTTTTCTGCTTCCAGATGCCATTTCAGGCTTCATTTCTCAGTAATGAGCAAGACTAGTCCTGCCAAGAGTCCTTGAAAAGGATCTCCACCTCACCCCAAACTGTACAACATCCTTCCTCACCTGTGAAAATGCAGACCCTGTGCTGTAGGGACCTTAGTCTTTCCTGTTCCTTCCTTGCAAGCTCTCTCCCTCTTCACTGAAAGAGGGGCGTATTTTTCCTCCACAAGCTTTATGTGTTTGATAATGATTTTTTGAGTGATGCAGGGAGTATTTTTAGTTTGAAAATAAGAAAAAAAAAAACCACCAACTCTGTTCCCTGGGAAGAAGGGCTGCCTGCCTTCTCTGAGATTTGTTCTTCAAATACAGGCACAGTTAGGGCTGCCAGGGAGGTGGTGTGACAGGGAAACACTGGGCAAAGAAGGAGAGCAAAGCAGCCATGGGACCGTGGCATTAGTGGTGAATTAATGAGAGGTGGAGTGCTGCTTTCATTCCCACAAGATACCAGTGGAAGATGACTGCTCTGGGAGCCCCTGGAAAGCATCAGAGCGAGACAGCACAAAAGATGAGGTGCTCAAACATACTTGGCAGAAGAGCACGGCTGGAGCAGAGCCCCAAGAAGATGAAAACCTCCTTGCCTCCCACAAATGGGCTTCCTGGCAGCTCTTGAATCCGGGGTGGCATGCAGGTCAGGCAAGGGGCTGCTCCATACCACTATCGACTCCTTCACAGAGAATGGTACAGCCTGGCCAAGGCAAATTTCAGCCCATTTGATAGGGCCTAGCACAGATGCTCCCTGCAAAGCAGATAGCAGTGGCATTGCCCTGATGTTGATGAACACAGATATTGTTTGTCCTTCTCTAGTGCCTTTCTGTCCAGAAAGCAATTGAAGGGATTGAAGCAGGAACAAAAAATACGTCTAATTATTGGATGTCCTGTGCAGCTGAGGCACTGAGGTTAAACACATACCATGGCCAAGGCTTCACAGACGCTTATACGTGTTTCTGACTATATGGGTGATCAGGCACCAAAATCCTTCCAGAAGGTCACTACCACATTTGATGCTGAAGATCAGGTTTCATCTGGCCATAGCCTGATGCAGGCAGGGTGCCGTATTCAGGTATGATTGCAAGTCAGCTCTCCCAACAGCAATCGCAGATAGCTACAAGCTACTCAGCGCATCTCAAATACATGTCAGTTATTAAGCGGATTTATTTCCATCTCTTCTGGGAGCTGTTGGAAAGTGCTGCTGAGTCATGCTGCTTAGTCCTGAGTTTTAGGAGTGCCATTTAAAATACTTGTTTTCCGAATGCTGTTGATGATGTCCATATTATTTGCATGTCTCCAGATGTAAAATGAAAACATTTGTACGAGCATTCCTGGACTTAAACACATCTCTGGTGTGTAACTCACAAAAAGGCATAAAATAAATGTCCTGGGATGGGACCACCTCTTCGGGCCTGTCTTTTGAGGTTTATTCAGGGATGATGGTGAGGAATAGTGCAGTCTTTGCTCCCAAACAGCAAGAGCACAGGTTTGGAACAGCTTGAGAGGGAGGCAGAGAGGAAGGAGAGCTATGCCTGGGGATATGGGAGAGGAAGGATGGGGAACATAATCCTGGCTTGCACCAGGTGCTAATAAACCTAGGATAAATATTCTTCTGCAGTAGTCTGCTTTGGCCACAGACTCCAGAGCACTTCCTTCCCCTGACAACAAGTGTTCCAGAGCACTTCCTTCCCCTGAAATCAAGTGTCCTTGCAAAAGCACACGATCTGAGGGCAGCATGAATGCAGTTTCTCTGGCTCTGCACAGGGCTGTTTTCATTGCTTGCCCAGGCAGAAGGCGTGCCGAGGGCTTGCTGACAGCCTGCTCCCTTCACGCACTGAAATTCACACAAACAGGAGCAGAGGAGTCATTTTGTAGCCTGTGGCTTGAAGTCCCATCATTCCAAGAGGTAATTCTGCTGAGGTAGCAAGGCAAGGAGGCAGAGCCCTTGAGGAAATGAAAATGTGCTGAGGCTATGCCCAAGCACCGCACCATCCTGCTCCTCCTAAGGGGAAACCTGTCCCTCCAAAGCAAGCAATTGCTTCTTACAGTGAGTCAGCGAGGGAGCTCTTGCAGCCACTGTGGGGACAGCCTTCCCCTAGGCAGAGGCACAGCAGAATTCCAACACCTCTATGTCCCTCATACTGCATCAGTCATGGAGATGGCAGAAAATCTGCCGCATGTGACGACTTTATTACCCATATGCAGGTTTTACTGAAGCTATTAATCAGTACTGTGTACATTTTTAATAACTGATTAAAGATACCATGTGGGAACTCATTTAACAGCTACGAACACTGCTTTGACCTCAGCCTCATGAGTCGGATGAGGCAGAGGGATGTCTAGCTATGCAGCAGGGATCAGCTTCACCCAGGCAGGAGAAGACCAATGATGCTGCTTACCCAGGCCAGGACTGCCATGGTGGGAGGCCAGGCATTTCATTCAAAGGAAGGAAAGAATCAAGCTCCAGATGAAGATTAGAAGCACAGCCTCAAGAGACGCTTTAAAACACTATCAGTGTGCACAGCAGCAATGTTTAGCCTTGTGGTCAGAGGCACAGAGAGAAAATGTGCAGGGAAAAAAGCGCAGGACATGTGAATCAGCCTGGTTTAGAGGTTTTGGTAGATAGTTGCTGGGGGCCACAGGAAACCTCATCCTTCCCAAGCAGAGACCCACATCCACAGCATGTCTCCCCAGAATCACTTCAGGCAGCACAACGCATCCCTCCCAAGTGTCAAAGCCCACTCAGGAGCCAAAGAAAACCTCACCCACAGGCTTTGAACAAATTCTCTCCTTCCTTTCTGCTGTGTGCTTCATTTTCCAGGGCTGTAGGAGTTTCTGGTTTGCAGCATATTATATCTGTGTTGATGGCATCATTGTTGCTACATAGCTCCCCCTTGATGAGAAACAACTCCCTTATTTTGGCTGTTTGTAATTAAGTCCTCATTTTCCTATAGGCTGGTTTAAGACTAGATTAACTCCATTGATTAGAGGGGAGTTACTCTTGATATACGCTGAAATCATGAGAGTGGGAATCAAGTGACACACAGGAACAGTCCCATAGTAACATACTCCAGTTAGCTATGTGGTTCAGAAAGGAGTTTTGTTTTTATAAATAATTGTCCAGTTCATTAGAAGAAAATACTGACAGTAATGTGTCCCTGCCCATAGCAGGGGGGTTGGAAGTAGATGATCTTAAGGTACTTTCCAACCCTAACTGTTCTATGATTCTGTGATTCTATGTGATTGTCATTTGCTTATGAACCCATCTTTCTGCATTTTGAAACTGTCCTTCAGATGTTTGCTCCTTTATGAGAAGGGGGTTTATTAATCCAGTCTTATCTGCTGGATATACATTACAAATGATCACTCAGTGATCATTTCTAGGCCACGTGTTGAATACAATCAGTTACTTTTTAATTAGGCTGACAGCAGAACAGGGACAAGACTGTCTTACAGAGAAAAACTAAGATTTTTCTGGGAAGAAAGAGATCCCAATAGTGTAACCATCCAGTGAGTCTGAGTTCTGTAGAGTTATGGATTAGTTTCTTCCAAGTGAGAACGAGATCTCATCTCCATTCTCCCTTCTACACATTGTCACATTTGTGTACTTTTTTTTCTTTTATGCAGGGCTGGTTTGGCAGCACAGCCTATCCTGGAGGCACATTGTGACATTTCTGTGGGTGCCAAACACGAATTTTAGGCTAGATTTTCCTCACCACCTCACCAGCACCTTAGTCAAAGGTCCCGAAGCCATTTTATTTCCAGCTTTTATTCTCTTTCATTATTGTTATTGATACTGTAAGCTTTCAAAAGATTTTCTCTTGCCAAGTTCTGCTGCTGTATTTATGAGGCACGCAAAGGTTCTGAACTGGTGACATTTGTGCTGTCCTTGTGCAAGTCCCTTACTTTAAACAGACTTGTTCTACTACAGATTCTCTTGATGCACATTGCAGACAACCTCTCCCAAGCTGCACAGCTTTTTGATAGCAAGTTCAAGTTCTGCTTCTCTTAGCATGTGTCACATGCTTGCTTCTACTAGTGAGATCCTTCACCCAGCAAATGGCATAGGGTTAAATCTGCTGTCTGTGGTTGGTGGGGGCCTGCCACTATTGCAGGCTTGGTGATTTAATTTACTACAGAGGCAAAAGATGTACCACTAAGTGATGAGCATCTTCTATTCCTTGTTGGTGATCCAAGCAAAAAATGTACATGCGTAAAGCAATCCTAACCCTAAATTGTGTACCAGGAGGAGGAAGCCTGTCCTCGAGCATGAAGGCCAAGCAGTTTCAGCATCAAGGCTCTCAGACCTTGAGGTTTCAGAAACCAAGAGCAGCTGGACCCAAACTACATCTCTGCTTATTTCAGTCATGTGCTGTGCACACAGGCATTTTATCATAATGAATCAGCTTAAAAGCCACCTCTTGAGCTGATAACCCCTTTTCCAGCTCCCATCTTCCCATTCCTGAAGGAGGTGTAAGGTGCAAAGCCTGGCCTTGCTCAGGCAGTTGTTGCACTTGATTTCTTTCCACAGCGTGCAGCCACAACCCAGCATGCAGAAACCTCCAGTGGTCCTTTCTGGGTCACCACTGCATAGCAAGGCCAAAAAGTAAGCCTTGTCCAGCACATTTCAAATCAGAAAGCATGATCAGCTCATACATTTAGTTGGAAAAGAAGGAAGATGATCAGGAGAGAGCTGCTTATATTAACCCACACAGGCTACTCTGAACTGCCTTTCTACCACTAATTATCTGTCCCCTCCAATCCTGGACAGGTGAGATCCCAATTCTGGGGTCATGCTACATGTCAGCATGCCTTTTCAGCTTAATTTCTCTGGGCTGATCCAAGACCACCAAGGGTGGAGGTAGTGGACAGGCTATTGCACCATATCCCCTTCTCCTTTGCCATCAACTTCGCAAAGAAAGAATGGGAAGCAAACGAACAGTGAGGGCTGATGGGGAGGTGAAGCCCATCAGTCCACACTATCACTATCTAACTTGCCTTGAAATCCTCCAAAAGATCACCAGTGGTAGCAAGTCTTCCATGACCCTTAGGGAAGAGAACTGAGCTCTTAAGCCAAGTCCACCACAAAGCAACAACTTCCTGTGAATTAAATTTCAGATGCAAACTGATGTTCCCGTAGCACCCTCACAAACCCTATTACATTCATTAGGCAGCACCAGCACACTATGTGGCCCTTTTCCATATGAAGCTGTAGGGTATTGCCTGAGATCAGGAAGTCCAGCAAGTTTCTCTAGCCAAATAAAATCAGATTTCCTTTCATACTGGTTAAGCAGTTCCTAGTTCAGAGCAGGGTCACTGATCAGATTGATGCACTCAGCACTGCAAAGGAGGTTTAATAGTGCCAGGACAGGTTCCTGTGAACTGTTTGTCCTTATCCCACCCACCAGCACAGAACCTGGCTGTTCTAAGAGGTAATCAGCCACAGCCTAAAGAGTGGGATCTTCCCTGGTGGGCAGGGGCAATGCTGACTTAAAATCACAGAATCCCAGACTGGTGTGGGTTGGAACGGACCTTAAAGCTCATCTTAGTTCCAGCCCCCTGCCACAGGCAGAGACAACTTCCACTAGACCAGGTTGCTCCAAGCCTCATCCAACCTGGCCTTGAACACTGCCAAGAATGAAGCATTCACAGCTTCCTTGGGCAACCTGTGCCAGTGACTCACAATAGACTTTGTTTCTTCCTCACTGAACTAGTCAGATCCTCTCCATTGGGCCAGAAGTTAAGGGAAGTATTAGTGCTTCCTTCCAAGGCAAGGGGCAGGATTTGGGTGAGCTTCACTCAAGCACCCTCTGCCGAAGGCAGCCTGACTTCAGGCACACCACAGGGAGCCCCCAGCTTCATTTGTTTCCTCTCAGTTGCCCTGGAAGGGAAGGCTGCGTATGGAAAGTGACCATTAATGCTCATGGTAAAGGTGTTAGCTCTGAGAGGTTAAACTCTTTTGAAGCCACAGAGACTCAGTTCTAGGCCTCTGGTGTGGGTTACTGTAACAGTCAGTTTGTACCAGATATTAGGATATTCTGTGAAACAACTAACTGAACTGCCAGCACCTTGGCACACACAGAAAACACACAGCCCATCTGAAGCATTGCCCAGCACATAAATCTGGATGGGCGTATGCTAGGAGCACTCAGAAATGAACCACTTGATGTGCAAAGAGTTATCCAATTTCATGTGCAGGACCACCAGCAAAGCTTCTGATGGTTGTTTCCAGCTCTTACAGGAAAGAAAGGTGCAGTAGGTTCTAGCTGAATGCCAAATAGGATAGCAAGTAGTGGGTGATAACAGTAACATCCCCGTAACTGTAAAAGGTTGTTCTAAAGGTCAGAACTGCATGTTCTCTCCTAGCTCTGTGAATAGCTATTCAATTCATCCACAAGTTGAGATTTTGACTAGGGCAGGATGAAATAACAAGGGTAAAGCTGTCCCATCCATTATCGTGGGGAATGGCTTGTCTCCAAGAGCAGGCTCTGCCCCTGCAGATATGGCACACATGTCAGAGAGCAATCCAGGAGGGCAGATGGCTTATGTGGACCATCCTTGCCATCAAGCCTTCATCCCCAGGCTTCAAAATGCCGCAGTGCCCCTCTGTGGAGAGACAGTTGTGTCCTTGTTCTCACTGTCAACGCCCCTGAGCACACCCCTCTGGTCAATACCCCATTGAAAGCATTGGCAGAAGCTAGAAGCCTCTCATTCTGTAAACACTGCCTAAGACTATTTATCTGGAGTTAATTTTCCTCACCTGAAGTCAAAATGTAGGGAAAGAGACCCTGGTAATCCAGCCTGTGTGTGTTCTCTCTCTCATACCAACTCAAAACAGAAAAGCCCTTTAGGCCTGCTGGCACTGACAGACAGACTGACAGAGCCACTTTGCACTACTGCCACGTCAGTTCCTGTGGTAACACAACCCTGCTCTTCCCATGCTGTTACTGTTGTCCTCCTGTTACCATGGCAATGGGGCACTTTTAATTGATGAGTAAGAAACAAAATTAAAACCAAAGCAGTTTATTAAATGTCAAACCGTGTCGGAGTGTCTCCCAGTAGTACCATGGGAGCGCAGTGACTCTCCGAGCATTCATTCAGGAGCAAACAGATAGCAGTGCCAGAGGGGATGACAGCTCCTCTGGATCTGCACGTTGCCATCACCTCCAAAGGTGCTATCCTGCCTTCTTCACACACCAGACCAAGGATGCTGAAGCCAGCCAGGCCCTGAGATAGCTGTCTTAGCAAAGCCATTCCTACGTCCATGCCTTAGCTGGACGCTGTGCTGTCATAGCAAAGCACATCCTTTGTCCACGCCTTCTGTGGAGGAAGGCAGATCTATTTGCAGGCTATGCTAAACCTCACTCCTGCTTGTAACATCTCCATGTGCCGCAGAGGGAAAGTCCTCAAGCAGATAGTAGAGCCATGCCTGTTATGAACAGAGCATCTGGGCCAGGAACCCTCTGCATCAGCAACCTCATCTGCTAGGTGTAGGTGATGTAGACTAGGAGATGATTAAGTATTCTTCCAATACATAAAGTTCTTCTGGTGCCTAAAGGGGGCTTGCAAGAGAGCTGAAGAGGGACATTTGACAAGGGCATGTAGGAGTAGGACAAGGAGAAATGGATTTAAAGTGACAGAAGGACAGTTTAGATCAGACATTCAGAAGAAGTTCTTCCCTGTGAGGGTGCTGAGGCCCTGGCACAGGTTGCCCAGAGCAGCTGTGGCTGCCCCATCCCTGGCAGCGGACAAGGCCAGGTTGGACGGGGCTTGGAACTGCCTGATCTAGTGGAAGGTGTCCCTGCCTGTAGCTTGGGGTTGGAACTGAATGAGCTTTAAGGTTGCTTCCAACCAAACCAGTCTGTGATTCTATAATCTCTCATAGTGAAAGCAGCTCATCTTCAACCAAAAGCTTTAAAAATGTTGTCAACCACTCCTTAGTCTATGCTCAGAAGAAAACATAAGATGAAAGACTTAATTCTTGCTTGTGGAAGTACAGAAACGAATCTTTGCTTTCCTGGGAAACACCCATCTAGAGTTTGCAGCAGGAAGACTGTAAAGTGCTCTGGTTTCTGGTGGAAGAGCTGACCCTTTAACACTCTTGCATCACCAGATTCCAGGAAGCAACTTTCCATTGGTTTATCCAGCTGTCCTATTTATAACCAGCCTATATATTATAAAAAGTGTATAATTCAGTGTTTCCTAATTAGATGTTGTTACTACAATCCTATTTCACACCACTCTAATTTACTCCATCACAGTATTTTAAAGTTTTGTATTAACTTTATCATGCAGGACAAACTCCTCAAGGGTTCAAAGCCAGCAGTTATGTGTCACTTTGATTTGTACCTAAAGCTGGCGTGAGTTCACATGGCAACATTCCTTCATGATGTCTGAAAGCCTGGGATTAAAAGACGCTGTTAAAGCTCTGTCCAAAGTTAGGGATTACTTAGTCCGAAGCATGGCAACTCAGAGTAAGCTGCCAGGCTAGTAAAGATTTTGCAATCCCAGTGAGTTCTGACCTTTCTGAAAGGATTCCATTCTCAAAAGTCCATATTTGGTAGATCTCCAGAGCAATCTGCAGCTAAGTTTGTGTCTGACTTTGAAATCTCTAAAAATGGAAATGGGCCTTGGCCACTTGAAGATTATTCGTTATAGAGGGAAAGATCTTGGGAGCAACTGGGCTAACATGGTTGAGCAAACATGACTGGATTAGCAAAGGACAGGATTAGACATCACCCAGTAACATGGCAGGTGCAGTAGCAGAAGAGGCGTTATATATTTATTATTATATATAATATTATTATTATATATTATTATATATATGTTATTATGAGTGAGCGTGTGCATACAACTGCTTGCCTCATTTGTGCAGATCAGATAGCCACTTTTGACTCATTAGGAGGCTCTTTAGGAGGTTTGACTGCCAAAGATTTGTTAAGTGCATTGGCAAAATGAGCTGTAAAAAGCTCTCCCATGCAGACTTTAACCTCAGACCTCTTGTATGCTCTTTGCAAGTGGTTATTAGGCAAAAAAAAGAGAACCAAACACATTTTGTTGGTATTCATAGAGTGCAAAAGCACAGTAAAACGGCAGAGTCTCTGTGATATTGCCAGGGGGCTGTCCTCAGTTATCTGTTAACTTAAGAGCCCCAATTTGGGAAAAACTACAGTTTCTAGAAGTGCTCTCTATCTGCCTTTGCCTCTGTCTCTATCTTCAAGACCAAAACCTTTGAAACCCTGCAGCTATGTGTTAACACTGAAGAATGGTTCTTTGCAAGCTCCTTTACATTCAAGAGAGCAGCAGCCACAGGTTAGGGCCTTTCTTAGCTGAGCTGTTGGAAGAAAACAGTGAGAAACTGCCAGTGGATGGTCTCTCACTCTTCTGCCACACCAGACACAAACATCCCCATCCTGAGGGCAGGTCGTCAGCCTGGGCACATCTAGCTTGGCTGAAGTCATTCTGGCCTCAAGGCTTGTTTTGCTATTTTACAACAGAGCAAACAGAGCAACATTTCATAACATCCTAATGAGGCACATTGAAGAATGCCCAGGAGACAGAGACAATATCAGTGTTTCTCGGCATGGAGGAAAAATCAAAGGCATTTGTTTGTTATCTGAAATGTTGATCTCTGATCCCTTCAGTGGTGGGCAGACGTTTTTATAGTGTAGGTTCCTGGAAATACTCAGATGTCACCGTCAGTGCATTCTGAGCATATTATTTGTTTCAGATGTACTTACAAAAGCTGTACTTATGAAGCAAGGAGTTATTCAACACCATTATGGGGTTATTAAGCTTTAAGTAGTGCTTTTCACTGTTATGTCCTCAGAAGAGCTTACACTTGTGGACCCATTCTTCTCATTGAATGGGAATTACATCACTGCAGAAAAGACAGTGGTACCTCTGTTGTGAAGGCTGCTAAAGTCTCACCTACGATCCTGATGGTGCCTTTTGAGAGCATGCTGTTCATTCTGTCAAGCTTGATGCTTTTTTATATGTATTGACACTTGTGAAACATCTTCTGCTTTTCCAGTGTTGGTAATCAGAAGACACAATCCAAAGGTGAAAATACTAATATCAAAATATCCTTGGAGTCTGGTTTAGGCTCGCGCTGGGACAGGGACTATGACTAGTACTGAATGTGTTTGCTGGCAGGACCTGACATCTGGTGACCTCAGATGAATCACTGCAGGATTGGGCTCAGAAGGCTCTTGAAATCTGCCCCTGAAGAAAGCAGCAGAGGCAGGCTGTGCTCCATCTCCTCACCCACACTTGTGACTGTATAGCTGCAGTTACAGAGAGTTTGCTGCTGTGCAATTCTCAAAGGAGACATTCTGCAGGATGTGTATGTCCAGGTAGGCTGATCAGAGGGAAGAGTCAAAGCCCAGGGAAGGTGAGCTGAGCTGACCTATTCTTCAGAACAACTGAAAACATACTCTTTAAACCCCTGAGCATTAAACGCTGCTGTATAATGAGAAGCCAGGCAATTGGAAGGTATTATCCCATTAAAGAAGTACATCTGCAAAAAAAGGTTTCCTAAGGAAGCAATGCTGTTCTGCAAAACTTGGCCTTGACAGAGATTTCTCTATTCTCAGTTGGATCCAGGAAGCAAGCATGTTAATAAACCCACTGCCAGGCAATTTGATGTTACTCTGTGTACTCTGCTCACTCCAGAAGCCCAGCTAAGTATAAGAGAACAAGTAATTTTTTGCTTATTTAATACATTCTTTCTGAATGTCACTACATTAAAACCCAGCAGATGAAATACCCCCCTCTTTCCCACTGCAAAGCCAAAATCATTTCAGCTAGGTCATCTATGTTCATTGTGGTTTCTGCAGCTAAAAAGCTATCATCCATCAAGATTGTAATCATACATCCAGCAGGACTGCATCAGCTGTTCAGCTAGTAAAAACAAATACTCTTCTGTTATTTCTGAGGACCCACAGCCTGTTCCACAAGATCTGCTCATTCCCACTATTTCAAAATGCCTCTGCAAGTGATTGAAAAAAGAGTGGTTAAAAAAAAGCAATTCAGACATTAACAATATCATGGCAACAGAAAATCAGAGCCTGAAAAGCAGAGCTCGGTTCAGTAAAGGTTTAGGGAGTCACTGCACCTCAGGACTGAATGAAATATTCAGCACATGAAAGAGGTCCCCAAATGTTTTTTATATTTGTGATTACGATGCCAAGCCAACTGTTATTTGTACAGTTTTGTCTAACCATAGATTTTTTTCTCACAGCAAAATATTTTATAATAGCGTACTTGTCAGGTGAAAGTCAGTCAATTTTCATTCTTGGGGAACTTTGGCATTTGAAAGCGTAATCATAAACATCCACTTTTGCCCTTATGGAAACTACTATTGTTGTAGCAAAAGCTGATAGAAGAAGAAATCAAGCACTTTGGTAACAGTTACCCACGAGGGATTTCGTATGTTGAGTAAGATGATGTAACATGAGGTTACAGCCTGACCTATAACCAGCAGTGAGGTATGCAGCCTCACACTCTGTGTTTTCACCTCATGCTGGCTATGTGTACAGACGACAAACATCCTTGGCTGTTTCTTTTCCCTTGTGACCCTAGAGCTTCTTCTCTTGGTTTTTGCGGCTTTTTCTTCCTGATCAGGTCAACCATAGAGTTGTTATAAAACCACAGGATGGTTTGGGTGGGAAGGGACCTTAAAGATATCTTGTGCAACCTGTTGGCCATGCTCCTTTTGATGCAGGCAAGCACTCAGTTAGGTTTCTGTGTTAGGCTGCAAGCATACACTGCCAGGTCATATTGAGCTTCTTGTCAGCCAGCACCCCCAAGTCCTCCTCACATCTGCTCTCAGTCCGTTCTCCACTCAGCCTGTGTTTGTGCTTGGGATTGCCCTGACCCAGTGCAGGACCTTGCACTTGGCCTTGTTGAACTTTGTTAGGTTTGCACAGTCCCACCTCTCAAGCGTGTCAGGTCCCTCTGGCTCCCATCCCTTTCCTCCACTGGGTCAACCGCACCGCACAGCTCAGTGTCATTGGCAGACTTGCTGAGGGTGCTTGATCCCACTGTCTGTGTCACCAACAAAGATGTTGAACAGGGTCTGCTGCTGAGGGGACAGCACTCATCACCAGTCCCCTCTTGGACACTGAGCCATTGACCACAAATCTCTGTGTACAACCCATCTAGCCAATCCTTATCCACTGAGTGGTCCATCCATCAAAGCCGTGTTGGCTGTTACCAATCAGCTCCTTATTGTCCATTTGCCTCAGCACTGTTTCCAGGAGGATCTGCTCCATGCCAGACACCGAAGTGAGAGTGACTGTCCTATAGTTCCCTGGGTCTTCCTTTTTTGCTTTTTTAAAAATGGGTGTTGCATTTCACTTTTCCAGACGGCAGGAATTTCACCAGACTGCCACTACTTCTCAAATGTGATGGGTAATTTCTTGGCAACCACATAACACCAGTTCCCTCAGGACCACTGGTCCCATGGACTTGTGCACCTTCAGGTTTTGTAGATGATCTCAAACCTGATCTTCTCCTACAGCATGTGGTTCTTCATTCTCCCACTCTCTGCTTTTGCATTCTGCGACTTGGGCAGTGTGACTGGAGCTCTTCCTGCACATGGTGAAGACTGAGGCAAAAAAGTCATTGAGTACCTCAGCCTTCTCCATGTGCCAGGTGGCCAGGTCTCCCATTTCCTTCTGGGGACGGTCACATTTTGCCTTATCTTCCATTTATCTTCGATGTACCTACAGGATCATGTTAAGCTGTCCAAGTATCCAGTGGTCATTCCCACCTCCCTAAGCTTTGTTTGCCTGGTCTTAACTCCAAGCTTCATTCTAGTGCTTAGTTTCTTGATAATATTGGCTACCCATGGCCGACGCCAGTAATGGGGTAGGAGCAGGGAGAAAAGTGCATTGCAAAAAATAGCTTCTAGTTTCAATTTGGGCTTACGCCTGGCTGGCAAGGAGAGAGAAACTCCAGCAGAATAGGTTCTGAGTCTTCTTTAGTGTACAAAAGTGAGGTGGTGCTCAATATTTTTGTCTTGTGTTTGTATCCTTCTTCATGCCTTTTGTCCTGCACACCTTTTGACTTCTTCTCTTTGGCTTTGCTATGTTAGCTTGGGAACTTGAACCAAGGTTTGAAACACCTTGGGACTTTCTGCCCACATAGATGATCTGTCGTGGAGCACTCCATGCTGGTGCAGAACGGTGTCACTGCTAACATTTCCATAATACTGGATGGAAAAGTTCCTGGCATCTGAAACTGCTGCAGTATTTGCCCATTCAGTTGCCACATCCTGAGATTCTCTCGCCTTTGAAGGTGCTGGGTGTCTTTAGCTAAGTTTCTACATCCCATTACTCCTCTAAACTCTTTCAAGTCATTTCTCACAATGCTGGAATCTTCTGTGTTTGAACTCAACCTTAAAGTGAAATTTTATGTAGTGCTTACAGGTGGACCCCCTGAGTCATAGGGTCTGGTCAGTCTGGAGCTGTGGACTTTTCCAGTGTGTTTCAGACAAAATTGTTCTTCCCAGTGTCTCAGTACCAATAAGTCTTGAGGCATTAGGAAGAAAGCAACCTAGCAGACTTTAAAGGTTACAATCTCCTCTGTTTTGCCAGCTGGGGACTCCTGATACCTGGATCCAAATCCGCTGTCTTCTGTACCACTGGAGGCGCTGGAAAGCACTTAAACCACAACAAAAAGTTTTTGTTGTGGTTTAAGCCATAAATCAGCCATGCAGTTTGTTCACTCACTTCCCCCTTTTTCTTCCCTCTGCTCCTGGAGGGA
>JAOEHY010037176.1:0-31048 GCA_025447955.1 Psilopsiagon aurifrons
TCCAAGTGAGGTCTCACAAGAGCAGAGTAGAGGGGCAGGATCACCTCCCTCAACCTGCTGGTCACTCTCCTTTTGATACAGCCCAGGATATGGTTGGCTTTCTGGGCTGCAAGAGCACACTGCTGGCTCATGTTCATTTTCTCATCGACCAACATCCCCAAGTCCTTCTCTGCAGGACTGCTCTCAATCTCTTCTCTGCCCAGTCTGTAGCTGTGCCTGGGATTGCTCCGACCCACGTGTAGGACCTTGTACTTGGCATGGTTAAAGTTCATCAGGTTGGCATCAGCCCACCTTACAAGCGTGTCAAGCATGTACATGAATGAATTTGATTTTCCTCATGTCTTGGACATATGGACACAAATTTTATATTGTTGGTTTTATTGACTTTAGCTTAATTGTCCATAAACCGGGAATTGGATCTAAATAAACTGTGTTCTGATCTCTTGAACTGTATTATGCCGTGGTGGGTCTTGAAGGGTGCTAGAACAGAGCTTGGATGAATGTGGCCCAGAAGGCCCATTTCATCTGTCAGCCACATTTGAGGACTCTTTCTGGGGACTTCTTTGCTTAAGGCAGTCAAGCTGTTTTGGGTGTTGCACCTGCCTGTGTTCATACCTGTTTATTTTGAGTATCATGTCTGGATTGTGATCAGGCTTTGGGACTGTGTTGCACATTGAAAGAGTCACACCTCGTTGAGAGTCAGTCGTCTTTTTTAAACTACAGACATGAAATGGTGGCAGGTGAAGAAATGGGTGGTGGTAAAACGTGTTTATATACATTCATATGCATATGCTTGTGTGTGTGTCTGTATACATATATGTGCTTCTTTTTGTCACAGGCATCTATATATTAATTATATCTGATAAGTAATGATTTATATTGTTATATGTAGTAGAAGTTTTTAATATTTCTGGGGAGACATTAGCAAGTTTACTATTCAGAATGATATGCAGTGATTTACAGCAGCTGCTTAGTTATTAAATAGTAAGTGCCTATTAACATTCACTTGCTCAAGGACAGAAAGGAGCTATTTTAGCCTTCTTTCAATGAGAAGTAGTCTGCCCTCATTTTAGAACATTCAGATGGGCAGTTTCTGTGGAACAGCTGAGGTGATGTATATTCACAGCCTTCAAGGCAAAGTTGTTTATGTGTTAATATTCCTCTTCTTTATGCCAGCGATATCTGTTAGTTAGTCTTTGAAGAGAAGTTAATGAAGAAAGTTGGAGAGACTAGTAATAGTTACAGATATATTTAAAGATATAAACTGCTAAGCTAGCCCACAGAAATGATGAGAAGATCAAAAAATAAAGTTGCTTGGGAAAAAGGAAAGCAGCTAGGTTTTCTTCTGGTGTAAATCAGTACAAGTTTGACCTCAAAGTCTGTGAGGTTGGTTGAGTTTACAGTAGCCAAGGAACTGTCTGTTAATTTTATATTTATATAGGGAGAATAGAAGTGATTGTGCTTCTTTTAGGTGCTAGATATTAGTCTACTAGGATTAGCTAGCAAATGAAAGTCTTGATTCTGTGTTCCTTACTTTTTTTGGTTTTGCACATCTGGTCTTCAGACCTTAATTGGAGTCCTTTATTGTTCTGTCACTGTCTTTGTTTTAAAAATACCTTTTAAATTCTAATGTCAAACCAGTGCTGGCTTCAGTAACAGAGTAAATCTTGGGAAGGATAATTTCATCTTGAATGAATATGGCCCTACAGTTTGCTTTCTCACTTTGCTAAGTACGAGTAGCCCAGAAAGTCAGGAGTTTGCCTCGGGTCTTTGCCTCATTTGTGCAATATAGCCTGTCTACCTATATGTCATTCACAGTGTGGTAAATAGTTTTAAGAATATACTCTGCAGATTCTCCTAGTTTTATGTGCAGGGAGAGAGTGAGAGTAGGGAGTTCTCCATAGTGGAGGTTAGAGAACTGGGTGGTGTTATGCAAACTTGCATGAAAGCCAGGAATCTGTTCTGGCCTGCACAACATGAAGAACTTCATAAATGTGGGATGGTTAAAATGTTCTGGATGCTATATTGCACAAAGCAAATGAATAAACAAGAGCCTTAGAAAATATTTTAGGATTAGAAGATTAAGAGTAATTGGCAAAGGCAGACTGGATGGCTCAGGAGATTGGTAAGGGATCTGGAGTCTTTCACCTCCTGATTAGCCAAAGATGTAACCCAGATAATCAGAAAAAGGCAGATTTGTTGATGTTTGATGTTCCAGTGCAGATGGTTGGTCTAGTTTCTAATCAGTAGTTGCAGAAGATGCCAGTGGTCAAAGACAGCTTTACTCTGTGCATGTAAGACTTGTGGTTGAATCTGTTAGGTGGATATAGGCCACTAGTTTCTGCAGGTAGAATGTTCTTCATGAAATGTGTGGCTACAGAAGCTGGCAGACTTTGTCTTCCTTGGTATTTTTTTTTGTTTTCTGTAAATGGTATTTGTAAACTGCTTTGGTGTAATAAAATTTAGGACCGAATTTTCAAAAGGGGTAGAATAGAGTAGGACAACATTTTGGATTGAGAACAGATTAAATACCAAAGGCACATTTTAAAAAACACTCAAATTACTAATCCTTGCCCAAGTCCATCTATTTGATGAAATCATTGTTTTCAGTCCGACTAATTAAGGTAATGCAGACATATCTGTTAGATACATATAGTGCAATTACACAGCTTTGTTGAAGTACTTGACAACATGCTTTAGAAAGTACATCTTGAAACATTGTCAGTTATCGTGCTATCTTTTCTTTCTGGCTATTTTTGGAAATGTGCGTGGTGTATGAGGAGATAGCTTAGTTGTATTAACACATGAACTTCAGTCTTTGGGTAAATTCTCTCCCAGTCTTCTCGATTTTGATAATTTCCCCCTTTAGTGAATGAGTTTAATGACTTAGAGTTTTGAGTTTCAGGGAGTCTTACTAAAATACACTTCAGTTTAATCCCAGACTGAGACATGGCTTTGAAGACCAATTTTTGAGGAATATCAGTGCAACCGTCTCAAGCACAGTAGTGGTGATTTCATTCTAATCATTGTCTTCCTCTATACAGCATAATAATAGCAGCTATTTTGCCGTAACTGCAGTGTTGCAGGAATGATAATCCCAAGGTCTCACAAGCAAGTGACAATGAAGGAAAGCTAAATCAGGGTTCCACAGTCCAAACAGATGTCTTGAATATTAGGTTCCCTTTGAAAAATGATGAGAATGATGGAGATTAGTTTTCTTCTGTGCTTATTGAGTGAACTGTAGCTCTATAAGTGCCCTTACATTTCCAGTGCAAGCTGTACCTGAACTTTCAACTGCCGCTGATTATGTCAGCTGGCACTTTGGACTCCGCTGCTGTAGCAGAATTACAGAATTTTAGCATTGCTTTTGTTTAGTTTCTTCTTCTTTATGTTGGGGATGGGTGTCTACTTAAGAAAACAGAGCTCTGCCAAGGCAAAGCAGGGGACTAGGTTTTTCTGGAATCAGAGTGAAATAGGGGGATAAATACAAGAAACTTACTTCTGTTACACACAGAAATGTGGATATTTATTTCTAGGGTATGTACATATTTCCCACCCCCCTTTCTCCTTCTCTTTCTCCTTTATTTTTAATTTTTCTGGGGAAGGTCAGAAAGAGCGGTAGGTTAAGGACAATTACATATCCAGTGAAGGATTTTAGTGCCTGTAGAGATACAATATGTAACTGAAAAATCTGAAACTCAAGCCAAGACTTGAAGGTTTGTGTGCTTGAAACCCAACAGGTCTGCAGATGTGTAGGCTTCTTCCAAATTTGGCTGGCTGAGAGCTGAAACAGCTTCAGTTTATGCTGTCACTTCAAGTGCTTCTCAAAATCTCTTTGCATGGAAGCCACTTTGTTCAGTTCTCTTTACCTGATGACTCCAAGAAGGCTTTCAGTAGGTTTTGCTGTGTGTGAAGGACAGCTTTTGAGTGTAGTAACATCAGGATAACCCTGTGTTACTTTCAGGTACTTGCTTCCCTAACAGGACATATTGTTTTGAACTATGGCGGGGTAGTCAGGGAAATGCCAACCCAATAACTGGTAAACAATTACTGTCCAGTGCTGTAAAGACTGCGTGTTCCCCCCATTACAAAAAGTTAACACAGATAGTGTGAGAACACTTAGTTCTATTTTATCCTCTTATGATGCAGAGAAGGATGTATTATCATGGGACACAAATTTGCTTATGTAGGCCACTAAGCAGGATTAGCACAAGTTACAGAAATAATGTGATTTATAGTCCATTGTACAAAATGCAAGTACTAATATGGTTTTCCAGTGTTCAGAAATAAAAGTAATTACAAATAAGCAGCTGCTGGGATTATTGTCACCCACAGTTTCTAACTGCTGTCTACAGAGCATCTGCAAAATAGGTTTGTTATCTGTAGGCTGAGAGTAATGGGCATATTTACTCATTACAGCCACTTAAGGTAAAGCGTTTCGGTCAGTTTTCTGTGCATGCATAGAACAAACATAAGTATCTAATTAAATGAGCAAAACCAGATCACCTTGCAACGTATATAATTGCACAGTAAGCTGCTGTTATTTTCTGTTTACCATAATTCCATCAGTGCTTTCTTTAAGTTGTCTTTCAACACCATTGAGACTTTGAACGTTGAAGTAATGCAGCAGATGGGAGACCTGAAGTGCCTGTATCTGCAGGGCAGGCCCAAATCCCACTGTTGCTGGTGGATCAGGCTTTGCATGCCTTTGTCTCCAGTTTTTGCCTCCATAAACTGGATAGTATGAAGTATCTTATAAGATACTTCCTATAGAAGAAGATATATTAAAACATTTCTTTTCCAAGTAACCTTTTCAAAACTGAATTCATGACTTGATACCAGTATTTGGAGCCCCAGTTTAAGTGAAAATGTTATTACAGCTAAGTCCCAGCTATTTGGCTGCCCAACTCGCCATTGCCTAATGAGATATGTTTCCTAAACAAACAGGAAGCAATTTTCAGTTTATTCAAGAAAAAGGTTTAGCCAGTGCATGGCACTGGAGTATATGATATGGAGTGAATTAGCAAAGGAGTAGGTAGGTGTCTATGGATTTCAGGTGTAAAGAGGAATTAGCTTCTGGGTGCCGTACAGTATTTACTGTTCAGGAAAAGCGGAGAGCAGTGGTGACATTTTTTTTCAGGAGATTCTGTCTTTCGCCTTCAAACCAGTTGTATAGGAGCAGCAAATCTCCCCCTGATGTCACGGGCAGGTGTGGTGCACTCTCGGGAAGGGCAGGCCTGCCTGCTGTGAGAACACAGGGTTTAATAACATAAGCTCTGGAAGCCTTGTTTCCTTCCTGCAGATCATTTTGCTCAGAGATCATGAGAGCTGTTAAGTAGACCTACCTTTTTTTTTCTCAGTGATGTCATGGACTTGGGTGTGGTAGGTTTCTTTGCCACATGCCATTTTTCTACTGTAGTTTTTCCATCCTCATTTTACTAAAATGAGCTCTGTGCATGAGAGAAACAGAAGATTTCCTTGGAGAATGTCTGCACTGAGTAATCTTTAAGAAAACTGCCTTTCGTTTCAGACATCAGCCACTATGGCTGCGTTCAAGGCATCATGGTGGATACTGGATAGTCCAGAAGGAACAGTCTTCGTAAGAATTGGTCATACTCAGACGCAGAAAACTGAACTTGTTATTTCAGATTTAATTTTTGTTTGCTTCTATTTAAAAGCAGTTCTCGTGGACTGTTAAGTCTGAATATGGTTAAAACACTTAAGTGTGTTAAAAGAAAAAGACAGGGTCTGTTCTTTAGGCTGGTGTAGACTCCCAGCAAAATCTTCTGTGAAAGGGGTATGGGAACTGATTATTGGATCTTCTATAAGTGATCAGTGATTTAGTGAAGGAAGGAGTAGATGTATTGGAGAATTGTATATGTGTGCCTCAGTTTCCCCAAATATATTATTCATATGGATTATATATTCATCTATGTGAAACACTTCAAAATCTTCAGGTGGAACTGCTAAATTAGTATATGTGTATACATATGATATATTGCTACATAAGTACAAATGAAAATGGGGGTGGTGGTTAATGAAAGAGCCTTATGAATTAATTGCTATTTCTTTTTTTTTAATTTATTTCCTTTCTTGCTATTTAAGTATATCTATAGTGCAGCTAAAATAATCTTATTCTTTATTCGCAGGTTACTTTAGGTGGAACCTTTATTGGAATTGGGCGGAAAACTCCAGATTGCCAAGGCAACACCAAGTACTTCCGCTGCAAATTCTGCAATTTCACCTACATGGGCAACTCCTCCACTGAACTAGAGCAACACTTCTTACAGACTCACCCAAACAAAATGAAAGCAGCCCTTCCCTCCTCTGATTCTGGTAAAGCTTCAGAGAAAAACTCCAATAAATCCAGTCCTACTCTTCGACCTTGTGATTCTGGAGACTTGGGGAAGTGGCAAGACAGAATCACAGTAAAAGCAGGAGATGATACACCAGTTGGATATTCGGTGCCCATCAAGCCAATAGATTCCTCTAGACAAAATGGTACCGATACAACCAGTTACTACTGGTGTAAATTTTGCAGTTTCAGCTGTGAATCGTCCAGCTCATTGAAACTATTAGAACATTACAGCAAACAGCATGGGGGAAGCCAGGCAGGAAGCCTTCACCTAGATCTGAATGATAAGCTTTCTAGGGGATCTGTCATTAACCAGAATGATATAGCTAAAAATGCAGATGGGGAGTTAGTGACAAAGACAGAAAAGGGTGCGAGTGTGGCAAAAAAGAAAGACTTGACTAGCAAAGGAGCAGAGGACAGCATGGTGACAAGCTACAACTGTCAGTTCTGTGATTTTAGGTACTCAAAGAGCCATGGCCCAGATGTAATAGTCGTGGGCCCACTTCTCCGTCACTATCAGCAGCTACACAACATTCATAAGTGTACCATTAAGCACTGTCAGTTCTGTCCCCGAGGCCTCTGCAGCCCAGAAAAGCACCTTGGAGAAATTACTTACCCATTTGCTTGCAGAAAAAGTAATTGTTCCCACTGTGCTCTCTTGCTTTTGCACCTGTCTCCAGGGGTGACAGGAAGCTCTAGAGTCAAACACCAGTGCCATCAGTGCTCTTTCTCCACTCCTGATGTGGACGTTCTCCTGCTCCACTATGAGAATGCACACGAAGCCCAAGCGTCTGATGTCAAACCAGAAACAAACACCCTGCCAGGGGCAGAGGGGCCGCTGACACTCAAGGAGAACAAAGAACACTCATGTACGAAATGTGACTTTACCACCCAGGTGGAAGAAGAGATTTCCCGACACTACAGGTACAGTGAAGTTTCAAATGATTAATGATAGGAACCCAAACAAACAGTCCTTCCTTAGTTCCTTAATTAAATGTCACTGTTCCCCAAACATTTGAGGAAACTGGAAATCAAAATATGAATGTGTATAGATATAAATCTTTACAACCAGAGTCCAGTCCAACATCCACTTTGTTTTGGAAAACCACCAGCTAAGTCAGTGGATTTAATTATACATTTAAACCCATGCAAAGAAGAGGGAGATTTGGATTTGTGGGCCAGTGCTGAAGTTCCAGCATATTTGAGGTTTGGTCAACTATTTTCCACCCAGAATCTTTTAGGTGCTATTTTAATTTAGGCTTTTTACCAGAAAGCTGGCATCTTCATTCAGTTGGGGAGCACAGATGGCTTTACTTTCCAAGATAGACTATGAACCCTTTCATGCTCCATAACAGTGCTTTCAATGTACTACCTTTTTGTAGTATTTTCCATTCCCAAGTCCAGCAATGCAATAATTAGTTTAAGAGCATTCCACTGCTGTTTTGGTGTTGGTTTCACACTGGGAGCAGACACTCTTTTGTCTGTTGATGTCATCCCCCTAGATCCTTTTGCAGATGCCTATTTTTGTGTTGCTGGTTTACAGTGTCATTCTATTTATTTTAAATACTAATGTTCCTATTTGGAGGTGGATGCAGCCAGTCTCCTGACTCAGTCTGACACAATGTCATAGTGGCAGCCAACTCCCTGTTAAACTTCTTGGGTCAGTTCCTGGGCTGTTGTGAACTGGCAGTCCAGTTTACATCAGAGGAGGGGCTGGCTCTTAGGCTTTGTGAAGAGCAACAGATATGTGCCGCTGCAAAAGCAATGTTAAATATTAGAAAATCATGCTGAATATGTTAATAGTTAAGGCTAATGCGTCAACAACGGAAAACTCACAATCTATCTCATCTAAAAGATCTTTGCATGGAAGCCAGCTAGACTGAAGACAAAAGAAGATGCATTTTCAAAGCTACAGCTTTGTTAAAAGCCCGAGAAACTGTGCCACGTTTAATAGATTCCAAGACATCCAAAATTAACAAAGGCAGACTGGGGCATGATACTTTAATAGAGATTAAAGCTGGGGGCATCCAAATGTTGCCCAACAGAGGGCTGCATTGGCAATGTATCAGGAGTCTATTTAAAAAATAAAAAAAATAAAAAAAGAAGGAGCAGATTGCTCATCTTTAATTTGGAGCTGGGGCCCACGGAGGGTTCAGGTCCCAGCATGCAGTGCCCCATTTTTGATCCAACTGGGCCTGAGGGATGTTGTGTGGATTAATTAGTTAATGTTTGTAAACTGCTTTGAAGATGAAAAGTGGTATCTAAGTTCCAAGCATTATTATAGCAGCTTTGAGCCATGCTGTAGAACTCCATAGGCAGCACTTTGTCCGCCACTGGGGCATGGCATGGTCTTTTTTTAGTGGTTAAATAACTGGAAGACTGAAATGGCTCCTTCACTGAAGAAAACCACTTTTATTTTGCTGCAGCTGGTAATTTAAGTTTTAACAAGCATGCCTAGTTAAGAGCCTTTTTCCCAAGGAAAGGAGAAGCCATGACTTTCAAAATTAAGTGCCAAGTCTGAGATGGGGTAGCAGTAGCTTCTCCTTTGGAGTGCTCAGCACCCTGCAGCTCTGGCAGTTGTGACAGGGAACTGAGCTTTGGAAAATCAAGAGTTTTCACTACACTAAAACAAATGGAAAGAGGGCCTTTTGAGGCATTATGGATTCTATTATTATTATTATGGCTTTTTTAATAGAAGTTTTGCACATATCTGATACGTATTTTCTTTCCCTTTTTTTTTGTATGAACTGAAGAATAGTTCAGATTTTTGGAAAGTAGAGCATCTATAAAATAGTGGTGTTAGGGGGCTTTGTGACACACATGCTGATGTGGAGTCAGCTCATGTCCTAGCTGGTCTTCTC
This sequence comes from Psilopsiagon aurifrons, assembly GCA_025447955.1. Lineage (NCBI taxonomy): Eukaryota > Metazoa > Chordata > Aves > Psittaciformes > Psittacidae > Psilopsiagon > Psilopsiagon aurifrons. The sequence goes on from JAOEHY010037176.1 coordinate 9,217, forward strand.
TGTGTCTTTATCTGTTTATCTCAATAAAGCAGTTATGCCACACGTTATGTATTGCTGATGTATTTAAAATGCTATACATGCACATGTATCTAAACCCTGTCCATTTATATAAGCAGCTGAATGGATTCTAACAGTAAACATAATACTGAGCATCAGTGTGGTAGCAGAAGGTGTTCTGCTGTTCATATATTTAAGTTTACCCTTGATAATCTGTCAGTATCAGAGCTGGCTTTAGATGCTACTTACATATTTCGGTTCATTTATTTTTTGCCTGGCTTTTTGATTATTTTGGGGTTTGAGTCTATGCCTAAACAGCATGCTTAATTTATTATTTTTTTTTTTAAACCTTGTTTCCTTTTGGCTCTACATCTACAGTTTCACCATGTCTTCTAGCTAAAACTTTTTTATGTCCCAATATTATTCCATTGCAGTCATGTATTTGTAACAGTATTAGTATTTGCAAAAGTGGTTCTTTCCAAGTTTTCTCTCTTCAGAAATGTATACTTACACTTCATGCTCATTCAGTATTTCTTGACATGATTATTTGAGAGCTGTTCAGTTAAATTTGAAGTTAATGAATCACATTGCACTCGAGTTTACTTGTATTTAAACCTTCCTAAAATGTGCTTACTGAAATAAATCCCCAGAAGGTTTATTTGCCTTCATTTTCTACTAAGTCTGCTACTGCTCATTTTCCATTATACCTCTGAGGAGTCAGGTACTCTTCGTGTTCATTGCGAAGCTTAGTTTTTCCTTAAAAGTGTCTGGTATTCTGTTGAGCTAAAAGTTGCCAACACTTGTAATTTAGATAAAAATCAAACTGAGTATTTGGGGAAATTTTGCGTGTTGGATCATTTAGCCTAGAGATTGTTTTCCTCCTTGCTACAAAAGAATTAATTTTTAAATTCTTTTCTTTTTCCCCTTCAAAATGAAAGAGGCTTCTTGCAGAAAGTCCTGATTTGGTTTTAAGTGTGCTATAAGATGTGTTAAAACTGCATCTTCTCATTTTTGCAGATATTAGAATTTTTCGTGTAATCCTTATTTGTCAAAAAAGACTAACAAGAAAGTATTTGGTCAGTGCTAGTAGTAACTAAAAAAACTATGATGAAAACTGCTCTAAACTCTTAGAACCAAGATAGGGTAGTTGATACGTTAAGCAACTGCAAAACAGGAAAAGAAAATAGACTCAAATGAAGTATAAACTTTGAAAATAGTGTAGAGAAGTTTTTCTAATAGATTATTTAGAAAATTTAAATGACAGAGGTTCTCATTTGAAACTAATTTCAAGTTAATTTCAAATTAATAATTCCCTATCTGTAAACATAAATGAGGTAGAGGAATAAAGGGCAAAGGGGTACTTGGGGCTCCTGCTTCACCAGCGCCAGGATTGCATAGGGCTATTGGAGCTGCCTCCTGCACTGTCAGGCAGCAGAAGCTGGAGCACAGTCTTAAATGTGCAGATTATGGAAATGTGGAGCCTTTGGGACACTCCCAGAGAAGCCAGCCGAGGGCAAAAGTGTAAATTGAGGCCTACCAGCTCCCTGGTTATAGGCAGAACAGGAGCCTTCGTTCACTGAACAATAGCAGCAGCTGCGAGGACCTTTTCCATCCTCCTGACACCTTAATTCACTGCTCTGAACTTGTTTGCTCTTGCCAAAGGCTTTTGCCCTCCTTTCATCTCAGCCTTGCTCTCCTCTCTGCCCATTCTATCCTTTCTGACCCTCCGCTGAATTTTCTTGCTTGCTTTGCGCATTGTCTTTCCTTCTGAATATTTTCTGTGTCCCACAAGCCTGACAGCAGCACCCATCCAAAAGTAAACTTTCTTATAAACCAGTTTCTTCCTGAGAAATACTAGTAATTATATTTATAATGACATTCAAAACATACAAAAAATGTAAGTGATACAACAGCTCTGCCTTCATCCAGAATATTTTCTGTGCCTTAGAGCTTAGGAATGTCTTCAGGTAATTTAAACAAAAAAAAAAAAAAAAAATCACTTGTAGCGAACGGTGTTTTGTAATACCTCAGTCTAGTTCGAAGTATGTCAACAAGACTTAATTAACAACTGACTGGTGTCAGGAGTATCGCAGCCTATTAGAAAGCTCAAGTAAAGAACATTAAATTAAACACCCCCACCCCCAATCTAATCTTTCCAAATTCAAGATTTTGGAAGGGAAAATCCTTGTATTGTTTAGCACCCAATTCAAGCACGTTTCAATACAAATAAATAATGATAGGATTTTATTAAGTTGTCAGAATGTGGCAGTTCAGCAAAGGTTTGGCCTAAATTCCTTGACATTTAAACTTGGGATTGGGCCATAAATGTTTTAATGTCTATGAATAATTAGGTCTTTGATTTATTTTGTAGGGAAAATAGTAATGCTAAGTGACATCAATAGATGGGATGACATTGCCATCTCAATGCCACATTGAAGATAATGCCAGTTTATGGCTTGATCGTGCTGTTAGTTTGCTTGAGTGTGTATAAGCAAGATCACAAAAGGGCAAATGATGTTTCTTTCTTCATTTGCATCTCTTTTATCCACACTGAGATTTTCCTTGAACATCTGTCCTTTGATCAGCTGTATACCAATACTTACTGTATCACATATGGCTAATTCAGAGTTTTAGATGGTATAACTGTGGTTTAGCCGTGAAGTGTAACTTCCAGGTAATACATGAGAGTGCTTATTTCGCACTTTGCAAATTGGAATTTTTAAAGTTTTATTGCTTACTGTTGAGGAGCTTGGTGCAAAAATCTAGATGCATTTGGAAACATGGGGTAGGTTTAAATTCTAGTATGAAAAGTAATCAAACGTTGCCAACTTGTTTCCTTGATTGCTATCAGGGTGGGGGAAAGCATTCAGGGATTAAAACTTTTTTGTTTTATGCTGTGTTCTGGGAAAGAGTAAGTTTCCAACTTTCAAAAGTTCTCTAATAGCTGATGATAGTTATTGTTTTATTATTTGAAGCTGTGACTTACATTGGCTAGTTCCAAAACTTAGCTTACTTTTCAGAGCTTCTGGATAGAATAATATGCAAGACAAACACATGTGAAATAGGAAGATTTATAATGTTGATGTCAGAGATTACTTTTTAATGCATACTAGGAATGTATATGTCCTGAAAGCAATGCCCGTTGGATCACTATCTACCTAAATCAGTCCTTATCTTTTCCACATCACAGTGCCTGTCACAATCTCACATAAAAATGAAGGAATGCTTGTATGACTCTATTTGAATCTATTATAAATAAATTAAATGGACAAACCTTTAATGTAATAAAGGTGATTTTAGTTGGGCCCTCAGCCGCGTAGTTACAACTGCATCTAATATTTGGCATTTATTTGTGACCTCAGAAGTGTGGTACCACTCCTGTGGTGTACACTGCTCCTGATCAAAAGCATTTAGCCAGAGTGGAAGGAGAGTGTAGAAAGTGAAGTTAGGCAGAAAAAGATCAGCTGCTTAGAAGTGTAATATCTGTAGATGAGAGCCAAGTTAAGAAAGGGGGTTAGCTATTGAAACAGCCAGGTTAAACAAGAGACACATAGGGCTAAGTAGTCTCCCAAAGGATTGATAAACTTTCACATGTGGAGTGTGTGTGGTTAAGCCATTAGCCCCAAATGGTGTCTTGTTTAACTTGGCTTTTAAGATAACTAGGCCCTGTCTAACTTGGACTTTCCCGATGGTATCCCACCTTTACAGGGCTGACCCTCTTTATAACTTGGCTTTTTGTATTTATAAAATGGTTTTGATCAGATAGCACTCTCTTTTTTTTTGGTTCGGAAGAGAATTAAGCTCAGTTTAGAAAAGAATTAAGTTGCAAGAGAGAATATATTAGTGTCACATCGAGAGACAAGCTGATTTTAATAAAATGCAATTGTAGAATGAAGAAAAAGGAACACCGCCAGAACAGGATTTTAACCCACAGCTTGCTCTCCCACAAGTACCTTTTGTTGCCATTAAGGCTATGTGGAGAATAGCTGACTCTATTTTTTGTATAACTGAACGAGTCTATCTAGTCCCTTAAAATGAATGTGAATGCAAAAAATGACAAAAAGAAAACTGATACTTCTCAAGGGCTAAAAAGCTTGAATCTGAATGTGTACTCATGTCTGCTCTCTGACAAAACTGCGAGAAACTCAGACAATGTAAATAACATATGGTTTGTTTTTCCAGCAAAAGGAAAGAAGGAAGACAAGGGGGTTTAATAAGTTTGGCAAGTTGTTCCTTCTAAACCATCATACTCTAAAAGGGGACATTTTGTATATCATTCCAGTTCTACAGATACACCAAGAGCCAAATCCTGCTCTTACTGAAGTCAATGGGAGTTTTGCCATCGACTTCACTGAGACTAAGATTTGGCCTCAAAAGAATTAATTCTAACAATTGGAGTTGTCAGGGCAGTAACAGATTTCTCATACAAGTTTTGTCCTGTGTGGATAGCAAAAGGCTCATATTTTAGCTTGGCTAGAGACGCTGTTGTGATTCTGAATGCCTGGGGTGTGGATGTGTGAGTGTGCCTGTAGGGAGAAGCCTTAGCAGAGTTATGTATATTTTGAAGGGCAGGGACAGTATTTTAGGCTGGTACGTCGCCGGGCGCAGTGGGACCCAGAGCCTGATGGAGGGCTTTGACTGCTCCTGTGCTATAAACAATTATTCGTAATGGCATTACAGAGCTCATAAACAGTGTTCTGTTCCTATGATAGATACAGTAAATGGGTAACATGTTGTTCTCATGTGGAAACATATGCTTTACATAATTTAGTAATGCAGTACTTTGTATAGGCTTTTGGACTAAAAACAGGAAGGCGCATTATTCCACACTATTCCACCAGGCATTTCTGTATTTGACAGGAAAACACAGTTTGTAGTGACAGAGCCAGCTATTCTGCTTTTTCTTTAGAGCAGCATCTTTTTTTAAAGTTGTGTTAAAATGTCCATGGAGAATAAATCATTACTGTCTCTTGTGTACAGCCTTCTATCCTTTGGTGTATTCTTATCCATAAGTAAGTTAAACAGAGCTCCATTAGAAATCATCTTTGTCAACCAAAAGCATATGAAAATGATGGAAAGCAAAAGACTTTTTTAAAACATTTTAACTTTCTAGCATAGATCTGTATTACATGAAGTGTTTTGGGTTTTTTTTTTATGCATAGGCGACTGTCCTCTTCTAACGCTTTGATTTTAGTTTAAAAAAAGTGTGTTATTCAGTGTTTCTACCAAAATAGAAAGTGAAAAGTGTACAGGAAAAAACACAAAATCCCAATGAAAATTATGTGAAGTTTGGAATAGTGCAGTGGAGTGTGAATCAATGATAGAAGGCCATTGCAAGTTGTGTGTGTGGGAAAACCAGCAGCATTTTCCCCATTTTGTATGAGACCTCAAAGTAAACCTGCTTACTTTATTTAAAGGGAATCATGATCTAAATATGATTTGTTTTCTCCATCTTGGTAGATAAAACCACTGTGAGAGGCAAGGCCAAGGGGAGACTCTCATGTTAATACACTTCTTGTTTTCTTCCAGGCGAGTACACAACTGCTACAAATGTCGTCAGTGCAGCTTCACAGCTGTTGACACTCAGTCACTACTAGAGCACTTCAACACTGTGCACTGTCAGGAGATGGACGTCACTACAGCCAATGGGGAGGACAGTCATGGTGTTTCGTCTATCAAGGAGGAGCCAAAAATTGACCTCAAGGTCTACAGTCTGATTAATCCGGACCCCAAAATGGGGGAGCCCATATCTGACAGCATAGTGAAGAGGGAAAAAATAGAAGATAAAGAAGTGCTCAAAGAGAAAGGTTGGACTGACAGTCCTAGCGATGATCTTCGCAACGTGACCTGGAGAGGACCAGACGTTTTGAGGGGGAGCCCGTCATACACACAGACCAGTCTAGGCTTATTGACCCCAGTGTCTGTTGGCCAAGAACAGCCAAAGCCTTTAAGGGATAGTCCAAACGTAGAAGCTGCCCATCTTGCGCGGCCCATTTATGGCTTGGCGGTGGAGAGCAAGGGCTTCATGCAGGGCATGCCAGCTGGAGCATCAGAGAAAGCCGGGCAGCTCACCCAGCCCTTCTCTGGATCCGGGGACAGCAAGGCAAAGGACGAATCCCAGTCCTTATTGCGGGTAGGAAGCTCTCTTTCTTTTCTTCTTCTTGATTTTAATGATTATGTATGTTCTGTTTAATTAGGCATGCAAATGATTTTTTCGATTCCAGAGTGATGTGGTTGGGTTTTTTTCTTCAATCATAGAGAAAAAAAAAAATCAAGGAAAAGACTGAAAGATTCAAACTTGTAGACCTAAACTGGCATGTAAATGTTCCAAGGTGTTTGCATAAAACAGTGTATATATTGATGCAGTATTAGTGCTTCTGCTTTTGCTATTTAGCACTGATTGAATTTTGTTTAATCATTCCTGCTAAATGTGCAGGTTGATGATGCGTGTGAAGAAGGGAGGTTTAGAACCCCAGAAGGCTGCACATCTGTTACACTAAACCAACTAATCACCTCTTAAATTTTGTGGTGGTGTGACACTTCACACTTAAGCAAGATTTCACATTATTAAATATCTAAGAATATGAAACCTGAGTTAAATAGTGATAAAAAGTAACCTCTTTTTTTTTGTAAAGCAACATGATTATGTACCAATTTTGACACTTGTCTGGTTGCCTTGGAAGCAAAAGAAGAAGAAAAAATGATAAAGGAAGGAACTTGAGTGATAAAGAGTATATTTGTCACTAAATAATTCCTATTCTTTTTTTAAAACAAAAGGACCTATGCATAAGGAACTTCCCCTTCCATCAAGGTTACGCTTTTTCCACTGTAGAGAAATGTGAGGCTAGAAAAGCTCCAAAATTTTGAGGAGCTGAACAGGGAGACAAATAAGTGCCTTTCTCCTGGAGAATTTTTACTGTGCGTTTTCAGGGGCTACTCCATATCTGAACTTCTAGAAAATTGCTATAGGCATGGTCATCAAGCATCACTAGAATGGAAGTGATTATTACCTGTTTTTCTTTGCCGTCTTTTATAAGAATATTTATAACCATAACATCCATTACTGTAAGAGTGAACTACATGTAAGAAGAATATAAAAGGCAAGATAAATGTTTTGTTCCATGGTCTGCTAAGATTATACATGGGTATATACATAGACCTATATAGGTCTCTGTATACATACGTACGTCTTACAAGCTCTATTTGAATTAAGTCAGTGGTCTTAAAAATATTGCAGTTATTGCAATTATAAAATAATATTCATGTAATTTAAAGCCTGCATGCAATTCAGGGGACCGCAGTCTTTTGTAGCTTCCAGGTCATTAAGAGTTATTGTTGTCCTGTTTCAAGTCTATGAGAAGCAGTTATGGTATGATAGGTTCCCTGTTACAAACCTGGATCTGGCTCACTGTGAATGGCAGGATTTTTTTTCTCTCCTCCATTTGGAAATAGGTATAAAAACGTGTACATATATCCAACTAGCAGTGGAATTTATGCTGTATATAAATGATGCTACTTACATCCAACTTCAACTCTGGTACCGGTTCTTAGCAGTGCACAGACATATTGGCCATTTATATTATGGATGATCAGAATGCAGATTTTATTTTTGACTACTAAAGAATGAAAAAGAACACCTAAACAAAAATCTTTAGAGGGATGTGGTAGTATGCAGATTCGCTCTTTGAAGGTCTAAATTTGGTTGGTAGCTGCAGCCTAAAATCTTAGTAAATAGTAAAATAAGGCCATTGTATTATCAGTTATAACCACTGGTGAATGCAGGGCATTTTTTAAAAGTCTTTATACAAAATACATGTATATTTTCAAACCAGTATTTTTATCATTTTGGTAATACTTTGAGCACATTTGGATATTCAGAAATACGAAGTATCTGAAATTTCAGTGGTTTTCTGGAGGAAGGGTGAGGGGGACGAAGGTCTTATTTTTGTTTATTAATAGTATATATATATTAGTTCCTTGCATTTTTAAATATGTACAACCCAACTTTTATAAGATTTGAAAAAGGATTTATTAGTAGATTAGGTCTATGCTGAGTGGTGAAATCTTACTCTTCAAAGGGAAATTCTTTTCTGTACACCTTTATCTGCTTGCTTTTTGAACTCCCTTGCACCAAGGACTTGTTTGTCTGGGTATTTCTTTAGTTATAATATTTTCATTTTTACTTTTCTTCTTTGAAAATTGGGCAAGTGGCCTTTGTCAGTTTGAAATACTTAAAAAAGGGGAGGGAGGGGGAATGAGGTTAACTTACTTCATCTGGTGAACAGTCATTAATCATAAATATTTCATCGCTATTGATGGATAGAGAAAAACAGAATTTAAACTTCTTAAAGGTAAGGGTTGATCTGAAGGACAGGAGATGTAGGAGTGTGTTTCTGTAAGTGATATTAATTCCCTATTCCCTGGATCTCTAAAAAGTTAATAGAAACCTAAATCTTTTAATTTGGTCTTGATTTAGTTTTCAGTATACAGTTATGAGATACGGTACTGGAGCCAGTAAATAAGAAGACAAAGTGGTGGTCAGCTTGACTTGTGGGAACTTAGTGTTGGTATTTTCTGGCATACATGTATGTTATATGTATGCCTGAAGCTCACTTGGCCCAGACAAAATTAGGAATGATTCAGAAAAGAACTTCCATTCTGAAAAAAGCTAATTTTTGTAATCCTCAGAAATAAAAAAAAATATACTCTGTGTTGTGGAGCAATGTCTCATGATTTTGGTGAAGTTTATTTTCTAATGCGAAATAGCTAGTAGAAATAACGAATGTGCTAAAAGTTGGTCCTTTTTAAAAGCCAAGCGTTGAACCAGTACATGCTTCTGGTATCATATAATGAATGCTCATGCAAAATACTGTATCCCAGGATGACTGGTGACTAGGAAACAAAACACATAATAAAAATCACCGTGGACACCTACATTTTTTCCCCCCCAAAGACTGACGCGGGGGAAGCCAAAAATTTGGAATTACTCAGAGAATAAACACTGAGAAATGGACTGAAAAAAAAAATAAATCTAAGACATCCCGTTGGTTGTACTGCCTATTTAGTATTTATAAAGTGGTTCTGCTTATTACAAATGATTTGTAATGATTTGACAGTAGCAGTAATACCATGTGCTTTTCATTTTTCAGTTCTCTCTTGATGGGGGGAAGGGAAAAGGCAGATCATGTTTTCACATTTTTTCATATAGATAGAGGTTAATACTGCAAGTGGCTTTTCTATATACCGAGTTTATAAGTGATTAGCATTTTAATAAAATATCAAAGACGATATAGATCAACTAGGGAAGGGGTGAATATCTGCAGTTGCCCACAGAAATCTCTAATGCCTACAGGGTAACTGTAAACTTTTGGAAATTGCTTGGAGTGTTTTTCAGCTTTGCATGTTGTGTAAGCCGTTTATGTGCAGTTTTCTTGCATTCCTTCCATGTATGATGGACATGTTCCCTCCCCAGACTCTGTGTTACAGTAGATTATTTGTGGGAGTCATTAGGGTAGGATTTCTTCGGGTTTTAGCAGCTGAAAGACCTAATTGCTTGTGACCTTCCAGGAGCTGGGGATGGTGCAGTGGCGATAGCTTGAACTCTGTATGTGTGCAAGATTACATATGCAGTGGACTCACCTTTTTCCCCGAGAGCGCTTCCAAGCTGTGTATATGTAACAGAATCTTTCTCAGGGGCTTGGTGCACTTTTTTGAGTAGCTTTAATTTATTTTTCTTATTAAAATGTTTCCAGCAGCTGTACTTCCAGCAAATCGGTATGTTTTGCAAATGGGAATTACAAAAAATGTACCTCAGCGTGGTACAATGTAGACATTATTTCTGCTCTTCCTTAGAGTAGCTGATTTTATAGTTTAGAGATTTGTTGATACTGGAAGGTCTATTGAGATGCAAAAATGTTCCTTTTTTTGGGGGGTAGCACATTGGCAGCCAGCAGACTCCAGGCCAGGCAGATTGTTTAATGCTTTGACAACGCGGATCTTGGACAGCAGGAACTTTTTGCTAAACTGCTTTTAAATGAAGTGACCTGTTTTGGTATGTGTGGCCACTGCAGAACAAAGTTTTCCACAAAATTAGGAATTGCAGCCTGAGCCTTCAGACTTATACGCAGACCTAGTTAGCCCACCTAAAGGTACTGGTTAGCACCATTCCCTCACATTGTGGTTTAGCTGATGCAGATGCAGACTAGCATAGATTGGTGTGCTTGCAGTGCCTCACAGACCTGAAGGCAACAGGGAGTTGCATGTGTATTAATCATAATTCATGATTATGGGGGTATTTCTGTAATGTCAGAGGGAGAGAGATTGTCAAATTGTTGCAGAGATACTGGTGATTTTTATTAAAGGCAGAATCTGTGCTGTAACGTTAAATATCTAGCTGAAGTTGTGTTAGCCTTTGCAGTGGGCTTTTTATGTGGGGCAAGGGGTAAAATCAGCTCCAATTAAATCAAGATTATTTTGCACCATAATGATCAGACTGTTTCCACATTACAGGAAACAGCATTTCAGGAAAGTTTCCATTTACTTGAAGAAGAGAAGAAAAAAAGTCTGTGATATTTACCCTTCTTATATTTCATATACTCTTCTATCTAGAGCTGGTTATTTAGCTTTAAATTTGGGGAGACAGGAGAATGCAAAGCCAGGGAGAAGGGAAATAGCTTTTTCTGATTTCCTATGTGGCCAATTGACAGAGCTTATGTAGTAAATTTGCATATAATTGTTTTAATATCAGTGTAGTAAATATCAGGCACAATCCCTAGTGTTGAAACATTATTTTTCCTATTATAAAATACTGACTCCTGTTATCCACCAAGTTAGATGTCAGATAGCTGCAACACAGTGGAAATGCTGAACTGGCCTTTGTGAGTTTCAGAAGACTTCTCTAAACATTCAGTTCTTGGAGAGAAGGCATCCTTGGAGGTAAAACCTGCCTCTCTGATGTTGCTAGAAGTATTGCTACTGCCTTTAGCAGGAGCACAGGGAGCAGCACTTGTAAGGATCGAGCACACAGAGCAGGATCTTGGTTTAAATGTTATTTTTCAGCATTTACTACAGAGTAATGGTTGGAAGTTTCTGTGTGCTTTGGCATTGTATTCCATTTCCAACCACCTTTTCATAGCAACATCTTAATACTATATCCATAGAATCAAATATAATGCTTATAATCATGTCATACATCTTACATGTAAGTTGACGGAGGTCTTGGATGCTGCGTCTCATCCCTCAGCCACTTTGAGGGAAAAAACCACAGCCCGTTAAACAAGAAACATCTGAAATAGTTTCTCTGTAGCTGCATCTCATTTTTTTCCCATTTCCTCTGACTCTGTTAGAGATCTTTCAGGAAGTATTTATAGTCAAAGCCATTCATTGCCATACGGGTCCTCTAATTAGCTGAGGGGAACTCAGCAGGCACTGTGTCTTACTAATGCACAGAGCTCTGTCAGGTCAGAGAGCTGCCAAAGTCTCGTTTTTCTTTAGAAGCACCTGTTTCCACAAGTCTCTGCCTGGGGAGGCAGAGGGCTGCTTTTTTTCTCTTTTAACTATAACTACATCCTGGAAGATGCCAGAATCCTCTGACAAGGGAATTGAGAAAATAAAGTTAGGGTTTGAAGAGAAATGGTTTTGAAGCACCACGTTTCCTGTGCAAAACCAAGGTGGGTGAAATCCCAGTGCTGGTGAAGGGCTCCTGAAGAAGCTAAAATAACTTTCTGAAGGTTTCAAGTAGTTTAGAAACAAACATGTAGTTGGCTGCTTTTAGTAATTACTGGAACCAAACCCACAAGAAATTGAATGTTTTTCATTACTCATCCTGACAGTGATCAGATAGGACTAGAAAGTAACTTTTAGAAAAATGTTAACCTGCCCCAATTAAAGGCATGTTTCTGGTTTTTGTGTGGGGTGTGTCTGTCATGTGGAGAGGCAACCCCACCTTGTGCATGTTTACCCACCCATCAGTGCATAGTTTTTATTTATTTATTGGCTTTTTTTTTTTTTTTTTTTTCTCCCTTTTACGAAATGTGGTTTAGAAGAGAATTAAGTGATAAAATCATTATTTGGGTGGGGCACGGTAATAATGTGAAAGGGCATCAGCTACGTCAAAATCCTTGATGAAAAGGTGAATCAGTATGTGGAACAAAGAGCTGGGGAGATCAGTATGAGCCCCTGGGCCGCTGTGTAAGCGGCAGGATTTATTGAAGTTGCTATGATCAATAACAATGGTTCAAGCAGGGTGAACTGAGATAATTCTTGATGTAAAACAAGTTGCTTCATTTGGATAGGAGAGATGGTAATGAAGATGAGAACAAGAGTGCCAAAACAGATTGACAATCGGTGTCATATGCAATTAACTTGATTTTATATTACTCTTCTTAGTTTGGATAGGAGAACTTCTCTTGCTCTCTTTGCTTTGGTATTTGGTGTCCTGGTGTTGGTGACACTGTTGTCACCTGGATGCTGAATGCCTGCGCCAGGGCTTTGCTTTGCAGAGCGAGCATTACCTGAGTGCTTGAGGCAGCCGCTCCTGCCATTGCTGCCACAAGGATTGGTGGTTAATGAACTCGGCATGAGGGTGGGAGATCCCCTGCACCTGCCTGCAGCTCTCCCCGTAGGCAATACCACCCCAGGCTGGGAGAGGGTCTGGGCACAGAGGGGCCTCAGCACTGTTCATCAGCTGGACAGAAGACCCCGGTGAGGGCCATAGCAAGCCAGAACCTCCCTCTCCCTGGGGTGAGGTTTGGAGGTCTGCCTTCTGCCTCAGCCCTTCTGCACTACCAAGACACTCTTGTTGACACTGACGGCCCAGTTCTGCAGCCCTTATTCGTACCCTCTTGCTCCAAACTGGACACATAGAGTAAGGAAATGTTACCAGTCTTGGTAAGCAGCTTTTTATTTTTTTATTTTTTTTATTTTTTAATACTGCCCTCAAATACATTTCAGAATTTTTATTTTATTATTTGAAATCGTGCTCACAAGGGATGCAGCTCAGTTGAAGCAGTGTTAGGGTATGGAGCGCAGCTGCAGGCACTGTAAAGGCACACGGTGCAGTAGCAGCTCCCTCCAGTCTAAACAATTCTGAGAACTGTCAATGGGCAGCCTTGTTTAAACTGGGATGTAAGTAAATGCAGCTTCTTGCATGATGACTAATTTCAGTAATTAGTTGAGCTTTCCCAAAGTTTCAAAAGCTATATGCAGCTATAACCATTATATGCCCTATTATTGTTCTGTATTGCTAGTAGTACATAACATTAGATTATATCCCTGAAGTGAAATGGAAGCTTCAATTCCACTTAGGAACTAGGGCTAATCTTTTCCTAACTGGATCCAATGGGAAACACACATTCATGTCCAAGGGCAGAACTTGCTGCTAACTTGTAGATTTTCAATGGAAAATTAAATTTCATAGATGAATGCAGGCAAGGATTGTACATAATTCTATTTTTGCCTGAAGTACTATAGTGCCGAGCAGTGAAAACCTATGCAAAGATACCTCTAACATCTGGAAGTGCAGAGTTGCGCTTTCTGTGTTGAATTTCAGACAACCCTCTACATGTATTTGGTAATTAAAAGACACAATAAATACACTATTTTAAAGGAAGCATATTATGATAGACAGCAAATAAATGTTTTAATTTATTGGACTAAGAAGGGAGCATTGTAATTATAATTGATTTGAAGGAATCCAGATGCTATTCACATCTGAACAAATTCAAAATTGTAAAGATTTAAACTCAGATTTATGAATAAGCAGTGCACACATATGTTCTGTGATTTTTCCATGGAGGTATCTAGGGGTTAATACACCCAAATAAAAATTATATCTATGAAAAATAGTTGTTACATGAACAGGTGTGTGCTGAAGCAGAAATATATATGAGATATGCAAAAGGTTTTCTGTAATGTCTTTGTTACCTTATCACCCCTTGGAATATGCATGTGGCCACCTTGGAAGTAGTCTTAATTTTAAGATCTCTAATGTAGCACAATTGATTTAGTGAACAATTTCCTGCCTAATATAATTCATTTACTTCTTGTGCCAAGTTCTGGTTTTAAAGTGAAGCTTTTTAATGGCTAAATATAATGGTTCTGTTGATGTTTTTCTAAGCATTTTTCTAAGTGTCATTATGTATATTTTAGAAAATCTTACAATCTTTGTTGTAGGGATTTAATAATATACATATGTAACATCAGTCTATAAATACGTGTCTTCATATTGTGTGTTACACTAGAGTTCAGATAGGCTATAGTTTGTACATAAAGACGGGAGGAGGAATAAAGATGTTTCCTCTTTTCCTCTGTGCACAGTGTTAGATTTCTGAAACAAAGTGGCATGGTGGCAGCCTGGGCTATGAAGCACTTTGCAGGCAGCTTGCAAAGGGACTTTGGAATCTTTTCTGAATTTGTGTATCCCTGTGCTGCCTGAGATTTGCAGTTCTCAGGTTGGTGAGTCATATTTTCCCTAGTTAGATGGCTAATTTTCGATGATTTCTTGGCAGCTTTAGGCCTTAGTCTCACAGTTCTATCTGTAAAATGGGAATAAGGGCAGTTTCTCAACTTGAAAGGCGGTAGCAAGCAGAGCTGCAATAAATTCTGCATTGAGCAACATTATCGTCATAGAAGGAAGAGCTGGATCATACGCATCCTGAATCAATATTCCCGTTTAACTTCTCTGGGCATGATGATGTAACTTTTTGCAAGAGTGAAACCAGAAAAACTGAAGAAAAATTTTATAATGTTAATTTTAACTTTGATAACTTTGTTAAAATTTCTATTTTTTCCTTCAGCCTGGAATGAAAAAAAAAACAAACAAAACAAAAAACTGGGAAAGCAGGAATTTTGGAGCGGGGCATTTGCATTTCTACTTTTGACTTTGACCTCATTTTGGTTTATGTGCCTCTGATGTGCGTAGTGGCAAACTACATGTTTTCACTTATGGGAAGAAGTCTTTTATGGCTTACGGTGCAGTCTTTAATCATGTGGGTTGCCTCCAGCACTTGTTAAAATTCCACCCTCTCCATTTTCAGATGGGTTGTACTATTGGCTGTTTCTTCTTGCAAGACTGTCTGTGATTTGGAAATTGTGTTTAAATCAAAATAAAAAAAAAAAAGGCGAGGAAAAAGAGAAATAATCAGAACATTTGTTAAGGAATTTGTTGTGAATGGGAATGAGGAGCAATGCAAACAAGCTTGGAATGAGTTTTAATTCACGTGTTATTCTGGGAGCCTACAATTTCTGCTGAGAAAATGACATATTTCAGGTCTATTTCCTCCAGTTTTTGGCATGGAGCAATGCATGTTTTGTTCAGTCAGATGTTCAAATGGGAATTTTTGGTGCTTAGAGCTAATTTTAGTAGGTGGGGGGCAAATTTATTACGATGCTACAAATAGAGTTTGATCACAGCTGCTTCACTGCAATTACAAAATTGGCTGTGAATCACTTAAACTATATTTACTAGATGCAAAAAGAAAAAGAAAATAAAGAAAGAATCTCATCTATACAAAACTCTGTCTTGTTTGCCTTAAAGTTCTCAGTGTCACCATTGATACACCCAGTATTTTGAATTTGACTTGATTGTGTTGACAGAGTATTTTCATACTGCTCTCCTCCCCATGCCCCAACAGTGATAGTGTGCTCAAATGACTCTCCCATTCTTTCCTAAAGAAATTGTATCTTTTTGTGTTAGAGTGAATTTCTGAGTTTGTGCTGAAATTACAGTAAATAACAAACAGACCTTTTCAGACTTATTAAAAAAATGTTAGAAACTTTGCTGGAAGTTGGGCACTTCAAAGCTCTTGCTACTCCAGTCTGTACATGACTAAAAGGCTGTAAGGCAGACACCGCAAGGTGAAAGCTTTCAAATCAAAGCAAATCTTAATATCCTGCTATTATGCCCTTTATAAGATATATGGAGAATAATATCTTTACATATTTATGATTTTATTTCTGATAGTAATGGCTTTAATGTTCATGGGGTTATGGTTTTGAGTTAAAAGAGAAAATACGAAGCTATATTCCATTTTTTTTTTGACATTTCATGGCAGCTCCTCTCCCAACCCGAAGTGGATATATTCCAGATCTGTTTAAAAGTTTTCATTGTGCAGAATAAGCTTAGTCAGCCTGTTTCTCTAGAAAAGTATTCTCTTCACAATTCAGTTAATGGACTCAACTATGGTGATCATTTTGGCATTCATCCCTGCAGCTGGTAAAGAAGCCACCAAACATCTGTAAAGTTCTCCATTGACAGTAGCACAGTATACCTGTTAGTATATTACTGAAATTCATTTATATTTGACTGAGGTATGCTAGAAATATAAAAATTCTCTTTTGTTTTAAATTCTCATAAACCCTACCTTATGCAGTGTTTGAGGGGTAGGGAGAGGTAGTGGAAAACGTTATTAAAATCTTGTAGGCTTCAAGGCTTTTAATCATCTTGGCATCTATATATGTTTGTGTGCATACATGTGCTTTAGTGGTTTGTTTACTAATTTCAAATTAGTTTTAAAAATTAAATAAAATTTTAAAAAATCTGTTTTTAAGCTAAGAATGAAAAGGCTTTTCAATGGCACACAGAATTTTCGTAGTTATCTAGCCAAATGGTTTGTGGAACTAATATTAATAATTTTTAAAGCAAAGATGTACGTTACAACTTTACTGATTTTTCCATTACAGAAAATTATGTTCTGCTTAGCAGAAGTTTTAAATCTGTGTGCATTTAAAAATAGATCTTTTAGTGCCTTTAAGACTGTAAAGTTAGTAATCTCTTAATTGATTTGCCTTCACCTTCTAATAGCTGGCTGAATGGTTCAAGGGTAGAGGCCTTTGCCATGGTCATCCATAACAACTGTCAGATCAGGTTTGATGAATCAACTTCTAAAAAAATCAAGAGGATAGTTGATGTCTGTTAAATTTGTGCCTCAGTTTCTTGGTATAATCAGCTAAGTGGCTTCTTGTGTGACACTCAGTTTTACTCAAACCAACTGCGTATGTCTCAGAAGAGGAATTCCATTTGGCTTCAGTGCTCCAGGTTTGAGCTGGGGTAGACCTCTAGACTGAACTTTTTCTGAAATGTATTGTTTCAGTGAGTGAACAGACAGCCTGGAGTGAAGCTTTAATCATTGCTAAAGCTATTTGAAGCTCTCTTCGTGATAGTCTCCTTAAGAAGTGAAGCATAGGCTGTTTTGCACACCAGTCCCCCAGGTACATCGCTGTTGTAAAGGAAAGGACATTTTTGAAGTCACTGAAATGAGAAATATTTCATCTGTGCTGGTTTTGTAGGTCCTTGGCAAAGAAGTTAAATTTTGTAGCTTCTAGGGATATAAAAGGACCTCCATCTGGCTGCCCGCAGCGAAGGGCTCCCAGCACCTGGAGGGCTGACGGGTGTGCCTGGTGCTCTGCCTGGCTGTGGATGCTTCTGAACCCCTGATGTCTGCTATTTTTATCAGTACAGATCTGCTTCTGTCTTTGCTTGGTCAGGTTGCAAGGAAGCTTCCCTGTAACCTCTCTTTTCTTGTCTTCTTTAGCTTGGGTTGGCTCTCTCCTCCATCAATCTTCTGCAGAACTCAGTTTTCTATAGTAAAACTCATTGAAATGCTCCAAATTTGGAGCATTTCTTTTTGAAAGAAAAGAATACCAAACCATTCATTCTGTTATAAGAACTGTCTGGGCTCTCTGAGCCACCTTTCCTAAAATATACATTGTCTGCTTCTCTAAGGGAGGCTTCCTGATGGGGAGAGATTAAGCACAATTGCCTAAATTTTCTTCTCAACATCTGCACTTTGCCATTATTGGAGCCTGGTTGCTGGTCTGCAGGGGCTTTGCTCTGACAAGTTCTCTCTTGAATGCCTACTAGCATGAGCATAAATGGCCCTAGTGATCTGATACCCTTCCTACCAAAAATATGCTCATGGCCTTACTTGCTTTCATCAGCCCCACTAAGTAAACCTCAGCTAGTGGAAGGAGACATGTTGGAGCACAGCAGCAGAACAGAATGGATGAAACTACAAATTGTTAGTCTGTTAAACACAGATTATGTCCTTGGGTACAAATTCCATTAGCGACTGAATGAGTCTGGATGGGTAATAGCTTGTGGAAGTATTTGTTATGACAAAACCAACTTTTCATTAATAGACAAAGTTATCCTGTTTTCCTCTGTAGTCTGGCCAACATCAAAATGTTTCAGACTAATTTCAGACTTGTAGAACACTGTCTATCAGATACAGACATATGGATTGAACTAGTAATTTGCTTGCCATCTGCTGATAAGGGAAGCAAGACGTCTAAGTAAAAAATGAAGGAAATTTTCTTCCCTCCACTGGAATGTCATATGGTGCCTTTAGTTGTTTGTGTTGACATTTCTATTGATTCTTATGTAAAGTGTTACATTGCAGTGACCTGCATCTGCTTTCAATCTGATAATTATGATTTTTTTTTTTTACAAAACATCCATAATCATTTGAGCCTATAAATAATGTAGCTGGAAAATGACTCACTTGAAATCTGAAATAATAGATATCCATATTTCCTATTGTGTGAAGCAGGAAGCAGCATGATCCTTTCCTCAGAAAAGAAATAAACCCGAAATGTTGCTAATAAGAGTTAATTAAAATTTTATTTTATTTTTTGTAAAAATTTCCCCTTTCCTCCTGAAAGGTAGGATAAAGGCCAGGAAAAACAATACGATTCCCAACATAAAAACAAAGAAACAAACAAACTGTCAAACTTTTCTGCTTAGGAGAAATGGATACTTGAGCTTTCAGGTTTTTTCTCTTTAGGAGTCTTCTCTCACCAGCCCTAATGGTTGATGCAGGTCCAGAGTTTGCCCCCAAATCTTTGCCAAACCTTAGCTGTAGCTTTTTCATCCAGGGATGATTGGCCTGAAGGGGCACCATCATAGTGTTGGGGGCAGTTCCTCTGCCACGGTGCATTGCTCAGCTGCTTGCCTCAGGAAGCTGCAGGGTATAAGAGACGAAGATTTGCTTCCTGAAACTGTGGCCTTGCTTCCTGAGACTATAGGCCCTGGTTATCTGTGAAAATAATAATAATCAATCCCTAATGAAAGTTTGAATGTTTCTTTTAGTCAATTTCTTTTAGTTAATGCTTCTTATATGTTTGTCCTTTCATGAAGAGTGTCTGTATTTAAAAGTGGTATAGCAAGAACAAAATGCAGTAACTTCTCAACAGGCTTACTCCTTTCATGAGTAATAAATTACATTCTCAATTGGTTCTCAAATACATGAAACTTTGGTTAAATAATAATAATAAATATAATTTCAGCCCTCGTTATTTTTTTATATTGACAAATATTTTGGTTTTCATTGATTTCAGTGATTCATTTTGAACCGATAAAAATATTAATGAGCTGTGTTCTTAAACGTGAGATATGTCTTCATAAAAATTGTGACTAAACTGTTGATTTTCTTTTAAATAAGACAAACTGATTTTTTGTTTGCCATAATTAGACTATTTGCTTGCTATTGTAGGATATAAAGAATGCATAGAACAATTTTATATGAGCTTGAAGTGAAAGTAGCATAGAAAATTACTACTTGCCCAATATACTGTTTTCTCTTTTGTATCTTTGTTTTCCTGAAAATTGATGTTCCTTGTTTGGAGATCTGCCGAGTGTGTAAACAATGCAGGTACCCATTAACACATGCAGCCTTCTCTTTTCTGAGTGTGGTTATGTAAGGTTTAATTTGAAAAATACTAAAAAGTTACATAAATAACACATTTTCCACAATGTACAGGTAATTGCCATTTTACATTTAGAATCTATAGTATTCAGAAAGCTACCACAATGGTAGCAGTATTTTAATGGACATTTGTTGCAGATGTATACAGCATTCTGTTTGAGTATGTTCACTGCAGCAACAGAGCCAAATTACTGCTAAGAAAATACTGCTTCACAATAACCAGGAGGGTATCAGATACTTAGACTTACTTTGCCTTCCAGAATCTGGTAAACTTGCTGTTGTTATTGGCATATTCACCTCAGGGCATTAAATGGTTCCTCACAGGTTAATGTTTGTAAGTCCATTATGTAGCTTGGGAAATTGCCTCAGAAGGAGATGAGGGGATGAGTGATAGGGTAGGAGGAGCTAGACCCCTTCTCCCTTCTCTTAGGCTGTATGATTTGGGACAAATGCAATTTTGTGTTTCTGTTGATGCATACTTTTATTATATAGTAGCCTTCAAGGTACATTGAGATTTATGAATATTAGCAAATTGCTTTGGGAACATTGGATATGAGCAGTTTAGAAGCAGAAAAGTTTCTAAAAAGTACCTGAAAAATTGTATGCGTAGTATTCACTTATCCATTGTCTATCAGTGAGAGCTGTTCTTTTGCAGATAGAACTGCCGTACTGTGATGCTATCACAATTCTGACATGAACAGATGATTCCAAAACCATTCATGTCAGATCGAGGGGATGAGAACAGCAGATAGACATGAGTACTAGGACTGCATAAACAATATATTCCTATCGTTGGACTAACGTAGGTCTGTAGAAGTGGCAGCATCTTTCTCACTGCTCCAGTATTGCCAGTATGGTATTCCCCTTTCCCCAGCATGAGAGAATTGACTGCATCTGTTTATTTTCAACATGTGGTTGATATCTTTGTCTGTCTGTCTGTAGATCAGCTGTGCTTTGTTAGGGACTTTACTCATGAGCCCTGAGAATCTTGCTCAACCTTTCATCTCCCTGCCATGTAACTGTGGTTTGTTGGAAATAACTGAGAAAAAATGTAAACTTACTGAAATGACTAAGAAGTCTATAGTCAGTGTCAAAGGAGAGAGGGGATGAACTGAATCAAGAATATATGTAAGAGATTAGTCTGCGCCTTCTCAGATATATTTATAATATCTCTCTAGATGGAAAAAAAACCCCTAACAGTTGTATTTGCCCTTTGTGAAATGTGAGAAAGGATATTTCAGCCTGACCAATTCCTCTTGGTCTTGAGGTTTCTCTTTGTACTGTGCAGGGGCATGAGAGTGTGCTATTCCCAGCTCTATATAATCCCAGAATATATACATACATTATATAAAAAAACCCACCTTGGTTATGTATATAGCATACACTGTATTTATATGAGTGAATTTACGTTGTTCAGTTAAGAGGCTATAGAGACACTGTTGCAACTAACAGAAACATAGCAACAATGGGATGGAAATTTGAGAGGTGTGTGCTTTCTCCATGATAGCCTTGCCTTTGATCATCCTGTGCAGCATTGCTTAAATGAATCCTGGAGAGAAAATACTGTTTATTTTTTAAGATTTTAAAATGTGAAGAAGTCACAGCTCTCAGGTGAAGTTGCTGTGATCCTTCTGTAGATGTAAAAGCCATTTTTACATGGAGAAAAAATGCTACTGGTTTTCTGGCCTACTTGCTGTAGAGCACCGCTGATGTATCCAGGTGGTCTTTAGAATGTATATCCACCCACTCCATAAAAGTTGTTCCAATGTCTCAACAGAAATTACATGTATCATGTTTTTTGGATAATGGTTATCAGTGCCTCCGCTGGATCGCTCTTGTGCTGCTGCTATTGCTCTGTACTCTTATTAAACCAGGAAGACTCCATCTGGAGATCAGCCAAGTTTTCAAAGAACTGATAGTTCTGGAGAAGAGAAGGCTGTGTGGACACCTCATCACAGCCTTCCAGTATCTGAAGGGGGGCTATAGGAACGCTGTAGGGGGACTCTTCATTAGGGACTGTAGTGACAGGACAAGGGGTAACGGGTTCAAACTTAGACAGGGGAAGTTTAGATTGGATATGAGGAAGAAATTCTTTACTGTGAGAGTGGTGAGGCACTGGAATGGGTTGCCCA
>JAOEHY010037178.1:0-21923 GCA_025447955.1 Psilopsiagon aurifrons
GTAAGAGTGGTGAGGCACTGGAATGGGTTGCCCAGGGAAGTTGTGAATGCTCCATCACTGGCAGTGTTCAAGGCCAGGATGGACAGAACCTTGGGTGGCATGGTTTAGTGTGAGGTGTCCATGTCCATGGCAGGGGGGTTGGAACTAGATGATCTTCAGGTCCTTTCCAACCCTAACTATTCTATGATTCTAAGATTATACTGCATCTTGGGTAGCTGCAAAGCAATGTCTTTCCCCTGACATTCTCCTCACAGAAACCGTTTTAAAGAGGCACTTATTTATATTGCTTGCTTTATTTCGAAGCAAAAGATTAAGTCATCAGCCTCGTAAAAATTAGTCGCCCTAATTAAATCAACTTGTCCTGCACTCCCTTTGTGATAATTTAAACACTGTCATTCCAAGATTTCAGACTAATAATTAGCCTGATTTTAGGAATAATTGGTATAATCCACCATAATGTAAACAAAGCTTTACCAGTTTTAAGTGTTTACCTCTTCTGTTGCCATTGCTGCCATTCCGGTCATCAGAGTTTTAATGCGAAGCTAGGGCAAAATATGAGGGATTACAAGTCATAATTTATCTTCTGTCATTTAATTTAACTTCTGCTTAGTGACAAGGACACATATATACGATTAGTATCACATAATATGCATATTTTATTGCATGTAATGGCAGAGTAAGACTATGAAAATTAAGGAAGAGGTGAATGAAGTTACCAAATTTAAGGAAAATTCCTTATAGTAGTAAAGGTTCAGAGTATTCAGCTCCCACTGTCAACTAAAACCTGGCTTTTTAAAACCACTCAGATTCCAATGCAAAAACATTGGTTTTGGTATTTTGTGCAACAATATCAGGTTCCATATTCTCCTGTAGGTCAAAATTCTCACTTCAGCAAAGCTTAAGAGATTTTCCCTCTTCCAGAGAGGAAGAGAGGGACTGTGCAGTGATAACTGATGCCCTTCCCCACGTTAGTAACATCAATGCCTACTGTCTATGTGGCACACCTCTTCAGCAGCTTGAAGGTCATCTTCATCAGAAGGCTCAGCTTTTCCTGATGCTGCAAGCCCTGGAGGTACCACAATTTTTTTATCTTCAGCCTTTTAAAGAAGAATTAAGAAAATATTACATCTAGTTGCAGTATTCTAAAGTATTAAGGAGGACAGCAAGGAGAAATTTGCAACATAGCTGATCTGCTTTTATGAATACATTTCAGCTGAAACATCCTCGCACTTCAATTCATGCTAACTGAAATGCAACCCTCATTGATTTCACAAGAATTCCAGCTGTTCAAGCTGGGTATCTAGCTTAAACTGGGCACATCTAGGGCAATGATCCTTTATTCCACAGCCTGAGAACAACCAACCTCACAAGACAATTACCTACCCCAGAATATAGGAGAAAGTGGTTGGGTATTTCTTTTAAAATGTATTTTCTAATACTATCACAAACATACAACATCAAGTGTTAAATTGCCTAGTCCAGTGAGAATACTACTAAGAAGTGCTGACAGACAAATTTCTAGGTCACTCTAGTGCAACACCAACCTGAATAATCTTCCACTTCTGCCTTACTGGAGATTTTATTTACACAGCAAGCATGATGACCATCTAATACACAACATTTCAAAGTCAGTAATGCTTTTGAAGAAAAAGAAATTAACTCTGTTAAAAAAAAAAATCTAACTCTATTAACTCTATATGACTGCAGTCTGGCAATTTCTTTGAGGAGAAAAAGGTATGCCTAGATTGGAAAAACATCTCAATTTCTAAAATCTAAATGCTAGATTTGTCTGTGGACTATTGAGACAACAAAGAAGTGCAATGTCAATATACTCAATGTACTGCTGGGACCGCAGCACACTTACTGCATTTCTTCACTATCTCTCTCTGCAATAAAAATTTGGAGCTAAAGTAATATCTGCACTGAAGCAATAAAACTGCAAATACTCTGACAAGGACATTTTATGATTCCATAATCATCAAAAGCACAGCAAGGATGCTCTTTTTCAAGAGGCACTATGGCTTATTTATGGCATTCTATCATGTTTCTCTATCACATTAAATGACATGCTATGTAATAAATGCCTACAAAATTTCTTACCAAGCTGAATAGTTCTTTGAAAAGAAAAGGAAAAACTCTTTAATGATCACATCATGCAACCTTCAGTTAAAAGTTACTCATTAAGCATACAGGCTATGTCATTACCTCACATTAAAAATCAAAACCAAACAAAACACCTAAACTCCCTTCCTCCTAAGCAAAAAAAAAAAAAAAAGAAAAAGTTTCATTTGCAACTAAACGTTGCATTTTCCAAAGAAACTCTTTCAACAAGGAGGGTAAATTGCATCTTTCATAGCATACAGATTTTCAGTTCCAGTTTACCATTTTTAAGGGATGGTAATAATACAAGCTGTAGCTGGTTATTGCTGTATTCCTTGAAGATCTTGAAGTAACCAACACTTCAGCAATAACAACACAATTCTTTCCACAATTTGAGTATTTAAAAATAGTGTATTTTTTTACCTGTTCTGTTTTTCCTGCTTGTCTGCTAAATCCGTATCTCCTAAAACAACAATAACAAGATGAGACTGTTTTTTACAACACATTAAGTTGCTATCAATTTTCAACTTAAGAAATGCACCAACAGCCAGGTTCACGTTAGTTTTGGAATACTTTAAATAAACTAAATAAGCAAGTACTGCAGCATGTTTGCAGAAAAATTTCAGCTCCACCTACTCTTCCCATTATGATTTCCAAATCTAGAATTTCATGTTGTCCTATAATTCTCCTGAAAGGAAAAAACAATGCTCTCTTTCCATTTGGAAGTCATTCCTGAGCTATTATTAGTTATATGCAACTGAATTCTGGAAAGGCCTCAGGAAATCGTCAATACAATCCCTACTCCCAAAAAACATTCATGCTTGTGTGCTTTGATGAATCCACAATTGCGTTCTGAAGCACGGCATTCAGAGCTTTAAATACATATGCAAATAGACTTCTTTACATTTTTATTTTTTTTAATTAAAAAAAAATATCATGAGCTATGCTGTTATTTTGGAAATTATTACCTTAAAGAAAAAAAAAGGTAAAAAGATATTTTAGATATGAGCGATTATCTTTGGTCTTACGAAGCACTAAAGCCATCATCAACACAGATGTGAAAAGAAGTGATGTTCCTGACTAACTTACAGCTACAACTGTAGCTTTTCTTTGTCCAGTTCCTTAAGTATGGCAGAAAAGGAGCCATTTGGATGATAACCAAGAGGCACCTGGGAGGAAAAAAAAAAAATCCTCCCCTCATGATTTTCTGTGACTGCAGTCCATATGCAGTGAAACAATGACTCACTTCAGCTATTTTAATTCTAAAAATTTTCAACTCTTTTCCTAAATCTAACAAACATTTAGGATTTGTCTTTTTCAGCAGCATTTGTGTTCCCCTAACAGTGTTGAAAAGTGGACAGTAATCCTCACTGCCCCCACAGATCTCTGAGTGTATCTTGGAGTCCTTGTACTCTTGAAACTTTATTACTAGGTTCACAGTAGACATATTATCACCTTCCCTGAGAGTTTCCTTCTCTACCGAAACACATGAAGCAGGTATTTGTGTATCACACTACTGTGGTTTTCTTAGATTTTCTTAGATGAACACACTTAAATCCAGCAATTATTTTCTTCCACTTCCATCCAATTAATGTTAAGCTCTTCGTATCAAATAGATAATTGCATGGTCTTTCAATGAGTCCTGTCCTTTGTATAACGAATTTAAATAAATGCCCTTCCAACATCAAACACCTCTTCTCCCTTTGTTCTTCTGCTAGGGCTCTGAAATACCATCAAGGTCACCTCCACAAATACTGACTCAAAGAGGTATTTTCCTTCCCCAAAGCTCACAATTTCTTGGTCATCTCATTAATCCCAAACGACTTCTCATGTGTGTGTACTGATGCACACTATACAATGGAAGAGTGTTCCTTTGTACTTCCAATGCCTCCTACTTTTCTGTTCTTATTTCCTCTCTCTGTGCTTTGACTCTCCATCATCCATTTTCATTCTTTTTTTTTTATACTAAAGACTTAGCTTTTTTTCCGGAAAAAACAGTTTTACTTAGGTCTCAACTGTTCCACGGTACCTAAAGCTAAAGCATTTGTAAGAATCTACAAAAAACCACCTTTCATTTATTTATATTTTTAACCTACGTAGTGTTGTTTTTTTTTTTCTTTTTAAAAAACAAAACTAAAACCAAACAACAAAAAAACCTCAATAACAACAACAAAAAGCAACAACAAACAAAACCCCAGAAAACCAAACCCTAAAATTACTCTAGAAAAAATCATACACACAAATCCCCTTAAAGGTCACAAACTGATTTATACTTTTTTTGTTGGGAGGTGTCTATTGACACCAATATGGAGTAATGACAATGAAACAGTACAAGAACTATAAATAAACAGACTGTGAATACACTAGGACTTTGTTTTTCCATACCAGCTCTTTAGATTCCTATGGTGGGCATTTATGAGGCACCAATGATCTCATCTAAATTTAGAGATTTCAATAGGCATGTTTTAAGCTGAAGAGTCAGTTAAGAAATCCACATGAACAAGCAGAATAGTCCCTGACACGATTACCAAATTACAAATTCCACTTTCACTGGGGAGGAAGAAATTGGACTCTAAAATGGATGAGGTAAATTAAGCCTAACTACTAGCATTACAAAAATAGCAAGACTCATTTGATTTTTTCCCCACTTTCTGGGATCGCTTACAAAGAGGCAACACTAATTGAGAGATGCTACCTAGAAGCATCATGAAATTAAGATATTTTTATGAAGCAAAGAACAAGTATATTAAATAAACATACCCTAAGCACAAAACCAGAACTTGAGCTCCCACTGTTAAATAGTGCACATATGAGGACTGCCCAGTCCCCAGAGGATTTATAAGGTAAGCAAACAAAATCTGAAACCAAAGAGAAGTAAGTCTGAAACAGTTTGATTCTCAAGTAGTAGGGAAAAAAAACAACCCAACCAACCCAAAAACCACAATGCAATTTCTATACAGAATGCTTCTAAATACACACAATACAAACCCCACAGACAATTAAATGAAGCTTTTCACCTGCCATATTCCAGAAGGGTAGCATGAACCTTTGATTCTTCATCTAGCAGCTCTTCAGCTCCCTTCTGACGTTTATATTTTCTCTGGGGTTTGTAAACCTCCTGAAAGACAGAGAATGAATTCAGAGCTGGTAAAAGGCTTTTCTGAAATAAATGAATTGTTATCTAGAGTGACATATATACCACTGCTTGCTTTCCAACTCCATATACTAACCCAAATAAACATCTTTCTCTTTTTGGAATCGCATGATAAAATCTCACTGAATTTACTTCTAAACAATTTGCTATAGGACATGTCTTTCCAGGTTTTAAAAAATTACAAATTGGTATTTACCAACAAACATGATTTCTTCAACCATCTCCTCCATCATGTTTGGAAAAAAAAACGAAAAATAACATAATCAATATCTATTCAATATCTATGATTTAGCTGATAATGCCAGCGTCTAGAAATGCTACCTCCTTTACATGCTAATATTGATTTGTAATCTCTGATAAATAACTAAATGTAATTATTACTTACTCAACAAACACAGGTTATGATGGAATTCTAACATTTAATTGCAATTTAAGAAAAAAAATACCTTAATATATTTGCTATTAAAATAATTTGATATCATGGTACCCCAAAGTGACCCTATAGCAGGACAACAGCCCATCAAATAAAACAAGGACTCACGAGCATTATTTTGTGCTGATAGAGATACTTCTAATTTGGAAACAAAAATGAAAGAACCATTATCCTGACTGTTAACACAGACACAACTGTTACAGCACTGTAAATATAGCTTACATTAAAGTACCTTTTTATTACCTCCTTCCATATAGATCAACTGTGCCACTATAAAAAGTCTATATAACAACATCAGAAAATTTTTTCTAACTCAGGCACAAAAAAAACAAAGCCAAACAAAAACCAATCAGCAATCCCTTCCCTCTCGTCAAGAGTCTTTGCCAGATGAGAACTTGGAACCAAGATAACATTTACTTTGACTGGAATTATTTTTGCTTGTTTGGTGAAAGATTAGGGTGCAGCAAGTCTGCAATGCAACATTTCTGTGTCTGGAATAAAGATTTTGAGTTTGACTGAAGTCTAGTATTTAGTGCTCTACTGCTGGTACAGATATCGAAAAAAAATCTAAACAAGAACCTGTGACCTCAAAGATTTTTTTTTTTACTTTAATTCATATTTTTAAAAAGTATTCCCCTTAATCAATTAAATACCGTTTTCTCTTCTCCTTTTCCTAGCCCTTATCACAGCAGAGGAAAGCTTCTTCATCACCATCAAATTATCAGCATCAAAAAGGAACATGACCCTCTCTTCTGGTCTGTTCCGCATTCATACAATTTAAATCTATATTTTAAATAGATGAACCCTTTGAGGGCCAGAATGCTTAGGAGAAATACATTACAAAAGCCAAAATTGAAATCAAAGTTTGGTCTTTCCACATATCATTTAAATTCAGAAAATTATAAGCACACTGCACAAAAGGTTCAATGCAAGAAACTGCAAAGATTCTAAACGAAAATAAAAAAGATTTTTTGCATGAACTGACTTCTTGCACAAACACGAACTATTATTTTCAACAAGCAATTCCTACACCGTAACACTGCCAAAATAGCTTTCAATCTTTTCAAAGGCATGTAATCCCAAAGTAATGAGTGAAAATAGATAGTACTCCTTGGCAAGCATCCTCTGAATTTGACAGTTAGCTTTTGCAATTTTTACTTTATTTTTCATCTCAGTTTCTGTCATCTTTGTTTCCAGGTGTTAAATCTTGCTACATTTTTGACTGTCAAACGAAAAAAACTTTTTATGATCAAGAATCTCGCACTTAATGTACTTTCACACCTACAGGAAAGCAATGTAAGTTATAAAAATAATTATACGTTTTATGAGGGCATTCTATAATATACCTGTGCTATACAAAGTGTAGCCATCATACCATAAACATTAGTCTTGGCATCAGATAACTGAGTAGATGAACAAGACCACTGCAAAATAATCTCAATCCACTAATCAGTCACCTTTCAGTAGCTACATTTCCTTTTCCAATACCATTACCAATATTTAATAAACCCTTTTCTAACCTTTCAGCCTGACCATGACCATATATCTCACTGTATTGTCCCCTTGAGAAGGACAGGCCCTTAGACCAGTTATAATAATGAATTCAGGCAACAGAGTAATCTTTCAAACTTGGTGGTCCCCTTTTAGGAAAGTGGATTTCTCTTTTGATTGCAATGCGTAATAATACAAAAGTGACCTGCAAGAAAGCCTTCATCTAATAGCTGCCAACTTCTTCCAGTTCCTATGGATAGACTGGAAAGCTTTGCACCTTCTCCCTTGAAAATTCACTTTTTATGTTCTCCTAGACTGCACTCATGCCTTAATGGCTTAAGAGATCTCCTGAACTAATTTGTCATTAACAAGATCAGGTTCCAGCTGTAGTTACAATAATAACAGAGAAAATTATGACAGAGCTCATGTTTAAGAAAGAGATGTTTGTCTAGCAATACCCTAAGTAATTATGTTAAAACAACAAAACTTTTACCTACCATAAAGATGCACCAAAAAACTAGAGATCTGTGATCCAGAGGAAAACACAGAGTACATCTTTATCAACCCTCAAGACAGATCAAAACTCAGAAGAGCAGCCATTATGCTCAAAGGCAGGAGAGCTATTCAGAGTTATTTAGACAGGGTAGCCAAGTGGTACAAAATACTATCAAACTTTTAAGATTGTATCTTGTTTTCCTCACTTTCTATTATCTGTTTCATTATTGGACCCTGCAAATGGAACTATTCCCTTAGCTGAAGAAGTAAACCACCTCTGTTCCTCCGCAATCAAAGGGATCACTTCATCACTGTTAATCAAGTATCTTCTGTATTTTTTTAAATTACACAAAAAATTCTAGGTATTGATGTCTCATAACAGCATTGTTGTTACTTTGTCTCTTCAGTTACAAAGGTTGGCATCAGCCACTTGGGACACAGAATCCTTAGTGCTTGTTAAAGACAATACAGGTAAAAATGGACATTTTTTAATCACTTCAAAAATTAGGACAATTATTCTGAAAGTTGAAAATAAGCAGACACTCAATGAATTTCAAGTGCTAATTAATCCAACACATTTGGAATTTGCTTTTTTACATGGATTTGCATTCTCTCTCAATTTAAAGGGTTATAAAGGTGCACAAACAAAACAATAATAGCTATTTGCAAGGGGAGCTAACTTGTAAAACAGAAAACAGATCTCACTAGAAAGACAAGTCTTGCTGGCTGGAGCAGAAGGCTCTCTGTATCTCTGCTAATAATGAAAAAAACCCAACCAAACCATGGGGAACAATAGTCAGAGACTGTAATTGAAAATTTCAAAGCAAGAGTAATTATACAAATAGATTAACAAGGGATTTGCATTGGTCATCACCTGGAGACTTTCATAGCAATGCTTTTTTCTACAAACATACACTGTAATTCAACCACATATTAGGCTCGACAGCAGTCACGTCATTAATATGGAAAACCAGCTATGTCCAAAACATGACATAAGAGTGAGATGCCTTGTCTGGTCCATTACGCAAGCTATCATACAGCTTCTTATATTGGCACTTAACACCTAGTCCATGGATGAAGAGTTCAGGGTGTCTAGCTAGAGCTACCTGAAGTCACAGAATCACAGAATGGTTGAAGCTGGAAAGGACCACAGGAGGTCAACTAGTCCGACCTCCCTGCTCAAGCCAGGTCACCTACAGCACATTGCTTAGGATCATGTCCAGACAGTTCTTGCGTATCTCCAGGGAAGGAGACTCCACAACCTTTCTAGGCAACCTATTCCAATGCTCAATCACCCTCACAGTTCAGGGTGACTGAGTTCAAGTTTCATTTTATACTTACTGCCTCTTGTCCTGTTGTCCGGCACCACCAAGATGAGTCTGGTCTCATCCTCTTGACACCTTCCCATAGGATACTTACACACATTGTAAGTGTGTAAGTATCTGTACACCCTGAGCCTTCTCTTCTCTGGGCTGAACAGGCCCAGCTCCCTCAGCCTTTCCTCGTAAGAAAGATGCTCCAGACATTTAATCATTCTAGTAGCTCTTCATTGGAGTTGCTCCAGGAGCTCCTTGTCTCCGCTGTAATGGGGAGCCCAGAATTGCATGTAATACTCCAGATGAGGCCACACCAGGGCTGATGGAGGAGGATTTCCTCACTTGACCTGTTGGCAATGCTCTTCCTAATGCAGCCCAGGGTACCATTGACTTTCTCATGCACAAGGGCACACTGCTGGCTCAAGTAGCATTGATTTTCTCAGAAGAGTGGGGTTTCCTGTCTACTGAATACCCTTGGAAGTATTCCACTCGAAACATACCAAGATTTCTCATACCTTTTGAAATGATGGCCTGAGAATTTTTCAAGTGCTAGCTACACATCTGAACTCAGTGATACAGTCTATGTATTTTAAATGTTACTCCTTGTAGTGTTCATGAACAAGCTCCCAAAAAAATACAAAAAGTTTACTGAAGATTTAGAAGAAATGCATCTGAAGAGGTAGAACATTTCCCACATATTAGGGAATCATAAGAGGTGATACCACATTTCACAACCAACGGGTGCTACTTGAAGAAAGTATTTTCAAAGTAGGGCATTTCCACTGCTAATTACAAGGAGTAAAAACGACAAGTGCTGAAATGCAGACATTTTAATTGAGATCATTGCCATTTTGATAAAGACAAACAGTCCCACTGCTGATAGCTTCAGAACACTCTACTGAGGGTCTAACAGTTTATAAGTGACTTTCGTTTGATAGCAAGGAACTCTACATTCTCTCTGCAGATTGTTGATACAGATTATATATTCATACAGTGCACACCTAAAAGGTTTTCTGATAAGCTGGTATTTGAGAGCTGTTTAAATATGAAGCTTGACATGTAACTTGGGACCTCCTCATGAGAAAACCCAGGACTGGCTGCATTAAAAAGAATTTACCACCACCATTGCATAACTAAACCCACTAGTTTCTAGATCATAAAAATCTAACATACTTACAAATATATCAGTGACAGCTTTGATAGCCTTCTCTTTTCTTTGCATAAATTCATCATCCTGTAAAACATTAACGGAGGTGATTAAAAATACCAGGAACAGAGATTAAATCTCAGATACTGTAATGAGTTGAGCAAACTAAATTGCCAAATAGCTTCTAACCGAATTATCTGGTGAAATGTTAGCGATTTCCTCTAACACAGAAATTTATTTACTTCCCTCATCATATGGGTAATAGATCTTTAAAACTGTATCCAGAAATACAGTCTTTCTGCTCTCTGCCTATAAAGTACCTGACACAAATGCAATCCCAGCCCACTACTGGGATCTCAAATAATTTCTACACTGTGAAGAAATGAACTTAGGATGGACTTAATGTGGAATAGAAAAATTTCCCCTACTGCTCTTTCAGTTTCTAAGCATTAGAAACAATAAAATAACCTAAACAACAGTATCAAAACCATCCAAAGCTAATAAAATCCAGCTGTCTTTCCCAATATTAGCTACATCTACCTTTAATGCTGTTACTGAAATAGAAACAAAACTTGGGTCCTAGGTTTTAAATATGGAATTGCCTTGGGATACGCATGAACAGAACTGGTGACTTCCCACTAAAGGCACAAATCCAAGCTCATTCTAGCCCTTCTCCTACCCCAAGGAAACTTTGTATCATTACTGCAGAATAGTAAGAAGAGAGCATCACAACACTGTTCTAAGCAAGTTATTTCAAAACAGGTAGCATCTGACCATTAGAAGGAATGCTATTAAGGTATCACAAATGGTGTAAAACTACTCTTACCACTACACTTTTATCGAAAACTGTACCTATCACACCTTTGGCAATTATATTTTACAGAGACAAATGTATTTCCATTTAACCCAAACCTTTCCCTCTCTGTCTTTCCCCACACTCAGTTTTTGAATGAAGATTTTTAGGAACCTAATTTTCAAGAAAAAATTTTAGGGTTTGAATACAGGGAGGAAGAAGCTGACTTGGAACACTGTAAAACAAAACCCAAGTTGGAGAAAACTGACAACACATCAATTCTCATTTAGTTTGATCAGCTTCTTCACAGCATACCAGGTGCTTTCAAACACATTTCAGGCAACATAGCTCCAGTCACACAGTTAGGCTGTATATACTGAACAGAGGTCTAGATCCACTCCAGAAGCAACCTACTTGGCATGTCAGACTGACAGGAAAGTACCAAATACTGCAGAAAAACTAAGGCAACTACAAAGCAAAAGTTAACCAGCATCTATGAACTCTCATAACATTTTGAATTTGTACATGGATTCCTCTATGACTGATTATGAAAACAATAGCAAAGGCAGATCTGGCATGCTGGGCTGATTTCAGAGCTGTGAAGCTGGTACTGCACCTAAGCATCTGACATAACAGAAACAAGAACTGGCTTAATCTTACCTCGGGTAGTCTATGGGTTTTTTGAAACTGCGATATTGAGTAAGATCGGATATAATCTCCAGTTTCTTCCCTTGTTTCTATTGCACGTTTTACCAGCCACTGGAAAAAAAGAAAGTTCGTATCAATTGAAAGAGGGAGGAAGTAACAGCAGCAAATATCAAACTACTGCATAATTGGTTTTAATTTTTTTGTGTAATAAAAGCTAGAGGAACATTTTAAGCACACAAACATTTATTTGTAAACATGGTAATTCAGGTATCTACTGCTAACAAAGTGCTATTTCATAAACTTCATATTTGCTCTTCTATGTACTAAAAAGCTCAGTAGAGCACCCAGATAAAGCATAAGCTAAGAAACCAAGGTTTTTTTTATAACCAGTTTTACATTTAAAACTCTAAATACCCTTCATCTTGCTGAGCAACAGCAAGCCATACAAACCTCAATGAGCCATACTGTTCACACAAGGGGATTCAATAGTTCAAAGAAGAACAAACTGCCTTCCTTTATAAACTCATTAGAGCAGAGCTTGGTATTGCTCCCAGAAACCACTTTTCTGAATATCATTTGTAAATAGTGTATTGCAAAATTACTTATTTTGTTGCATGATTTCCCCTTTTTTAGCTTGCACCGCAACTTCTCACGCACTGACTTGCTTTTGCATTCTAATTATTTTTGTTCTAGTAAGTATGGAAAGAAAATTCTATTGTGAATTTCAACTATAAGGAATTCTTAGTTGACAAATTCATTTATAAGCAAAAACATATGAAATCTTCTCAAGCATAATCAAAATTCATGGGAATTTCACCAAATGAATTACTGTAATCCAAGTATTTGTATCTTCAATAAATTTATTCCAAAAAAGAAAAATGAAGAGCATCTGTGGAATAGAAATGAATGTGGGACACTTTAAACACTATTCTTTTAGCCTGCATCTTTAAGGAAAAAACCCACAATATATACCCTCAAAAAAAAACCAACAAAAACTCGCAACCCTGAAGTGCCCTCCCAAAAATCCGAGTTGCATAAAACTTACATTCTAGCAGAAGACATCTACTACTTAAGCCAAAAGTATATATTTAAAAAGAACATTTCATCATACTAAGCAGTTATATTAACTATAGCATTATTACTTGTTAAACATTAATAACATTAATATAACAAAATAATGTAATTATGAAAATACAGGGTAATACATAATATAGAAAAATATACAGTAGTTCATGAAACAAAGGAATTTGCTGGCTTTTTCTTTTCATCTATACCATGGAATAACCAGCATACCTCACAACTAACCGGACCAGGAGTTCAGTTGTACCAGCCTGCACAACATACATCCTCTCCTACATTCAAAAAAAACCCTCAAAACTCTACTGTACTTTAAAAGCTATTGCTCTTGTACTCCTACTGAGCAGGCTATACTGAATAAACAAGAAATCTCTCAAAGCTAAGAAGCATTTCATTTTCAGCAAATATACAAAAATGTGTCTGCATGCATACAGGGCTCACAGTCATAGAACGCTTGAGTCTGGAAAGGACCACTGTAGGACATCTAGTTCAACCTCCTTGCTCAAACAGGGTCACCTAGAGCACATTGCTGAGGATCGTGTCCAGACAGCTCTTGAATACATGCAAGGAAGGAGACTCCACAACCTCTCTGGGCAACCCATTCCAATTATCCCTCTCTACTCCAAAGAAGGCCTTGGGAGCATACTTTAAAACAACAGATATTCCAGATGGCTTTTGTACAGTCTGTGGGCTTTGTTACAGTCAACCTCCTACAAAGCAAGCTTGAACTGTTCACAGCACCCACCTCTATCAGTCTGAGTGGGAGGAGACAGGCTGAAGCTCTATTAGAATTTGAAGCAATTAGAAGTTGAACAGAAAATGTTCTTGGCTGCCAGTGCCAGGACCCAACACTGAACCTGTCTTGTATCACTTGTCCATTATACTCTGACATAAGACACCATCTGGATCATGATCTCATCTCACTAATCTTGGCTGTATACCAGGTAGAAGACAATATAGCTAGGTTATGTGCACTTCTATGATTCTTTTTTTCTATTACAGATCACTTACTGTTTCCAAAAACTATGGCTCCACCATGAAAATACGTATCTTTAAGCCTATGAAATGTTCAAGAATTACCATGCCCATATAAGAAAAAAAGACTTCTTCTGACATTTATATGACCACACAAAAAGCCACAAAAGACTGAAGTACATTTTAAATAATGCTGGAGAAGATAAATCTTGTGGGCTGTTGACAGCCCATGCAGGAGGTCACATAAGAGATCAGATCAATCTCGGGATCCAAGTTTGAACCAGCAACTGTTTTCTCTGCTATAACCGTGAACCCCTGGAAAGCAAGGGGAAGACGATGACAACGAGAGATGAAAATGCAGACAAGTAATTAACAAAACACATCGCAACACAAGTTCCTATACATACTTTTCTCCAGGAATATAAGCAGAATTTTCTAGTAAGAACAGCACCATTTTTGGCTGCTGAAATCGTTTTTAGTGTGTGTACATTTTTTTTTTTCTTTTTTTTTTTTAAGATCTGCTAGTCTGTGGCAGTAAGCCAGCTCAATCTAATTTCATCTTGCAGGGAAGGATTCATCTAAATTCCTCCCATCATGGTCACCACTCTAGCTTGCACAGTGCAAGAGCTTTTGGGACACAATGCCAGGCAGATGAAAGAGTTTCTATACTATTTGGGGGCTGATTTGAGATTCACAGATAGCAAGTGAAATTTTGAATTTAACAGGGATTTGTGTAAAATGTCATTATCAAATACATAAATCCTACATGCCATAATGTGGTCAGTCTGTTATAGCTCTTCTATAGTTTCTTTCAGAACACAGTACACTAGCGACACCAACAAGTTTTCTTGAACACCTCTCTGGGTTGGAATGAATAAGGAACTAACAGTATCTGAAGCAGAGAGAACTTCACAGGGACCTGTCAGAAAGCCACAGTTTCTAAAACCAATCCTCTACATATAAAAAAAATGATAAAGACATACCAAGGATTCTCAAGATACCACACGTCACTGGAACACATCACATGTTAGCTTAAACCTTAATAAAATGGAGAACTATGAGCATGCATATGGTCAGTTCATGGTGCTCAACTGACACACAGTAACAGGATCACAGCATAAAATCATAGAACAGTTAGGGCTGGAAAAGATCTTAAGAGCATCTTGTTCCACAACCCCCCTGCCATGGGCAGGGACACCACACACTAAACCATCTCACCCAAGACTCCATCCAACCTGATCTTGAACACTGCCAGGGATGGAGAATTCACCACTTCCTTCATGACTTTTAGTTGCTGGCACTGCTCCAGTGCTTCACTACCCTTACAGTAACTTAAACTTCCCCTGCTTAAGTTTGAACCCATTACCCCCTGTCCTATCACGATAGTCCCTAAAGAAGAGTCGCTCTCCTGCATTATTGTAGGCTCCCTTCAAATACTGGAAGGATGCTATGAAGTCTCCACGCATCCTTCTCCAGGCTGAACAGCCCCAACCTTCTCACCCTGTCTTCATACAGGAGGTGCTCCAGCACCCTTATCATAGAATCATAAAATAGTCAGGGTTGGAAAGGACCTTAAGATCACCTAGGTCCAACTCCCCTGCCATGGGCAGGGACACCTCACACTAAACCATGTCACCCAAGGCTTTGTCCAACCTGGCCTTGAACACCACCAGCAAAGGAGCATTAAAAACTTCCCTGGGCAATCCATTCCAGTGCCTCACCACCCTTACAGTAAAGAACTTCTTCCTTATATCCAATCTAAACTTCCCCTGTTTTAGTTTGAACCCATTACCCCTTGTCCTATCACTACAGTCCCTAATGAAGAGTCCCTCCCCAGCACCCTTACAGGCCCCCTTTAGATACTGGAAGGCTACTGTGAGGTCTCCACGCAGCCTTCTCTTTTCCAGGCAGAACAGCTCCAACTTCTCAGCCTATCTTCATATGGGAGGTGCTCTAGCCCCCTGATCATCTTTGTGGCCTTCCTTTGGACTTGTTCCAACAGTTCCATGTCCTTTTTATGTTGAGGACACCAGAACTGCACACAATACTCCAAGTGAGGTCTCACAAGAGTAGAGTTAGAGGGGCAGGATCAACTCCTTCGACCAGCTGGTCATGCTCCTTTTGATGCAGCCCAGGATGCGGTTGGCTTTCTGGGCTGTGAGAGCACACTGACAACTCATGTTCAGCTTCTCATCGACCAACACCCGCAAGTCCTTCTCCTCAGGGCTGCTCTGTTTCCCTTCTCTGCCCAACCTGTAGCTGTGCGTGGGATTGCCCTGACCCAAGTGTAGGGCCTTGCACTTGGCAGGGTTAAACTTCATAAGGGTGGCATCAGCTCGCCTCACAAGCGTATCAAGGCCCCTCTGGATTGTATTCCTTCCCTCCAGCATATCAACTGAACCACACAGCTTGGTGTCATCAACAAACTTGCTGAGGGCGCACTCAATCCCACTGTCCATGTCACCAACAAAGATGCTGAACAAGACTGGTCCCAACACCGATCCCTGAGGGACACCACTCGCGTGGTGTCCCATTACCATCATCCTCATGGCCCTCCTCTAGAATTGTTTCAACAGTTCTGTGTATGCTGAGGACACCAGAACTGTACACAGTACTTCAAGTGAGGTCAGAGCAATTTATTTTTCCACCTGTACATTTTTAGAGTGATACAAATGAAGGATGAATTAATCTTAAACAACTGCAGCTGGGTTCTGACTTATTCATACCCTTTTGACTGAATGACTATCTGCATAACTTACTCCATAAGCTTAAATATGGACTGCAAGACATTTGCTCTGTTTTCTAGTGCAGCAAAATGGATTATTATATTTGAAACAAGCTTAAGTTATAGGTTTTTTAGGCAGACATTCCACAAATGCAAAATCTGACTCCGCTTCAAAAAATGTAAAGAGTTTAGTTCATATTTTTCTTAAATGTGGATCAAACAACACACAAGAATACTAGCAACCATAATGTCACTCAATTCTTTAAAAACATTCATTTAAACTACTTCTCTATAATTATTCATTCCTAAGTTAAATAAAGAGCCGAATAATACTACGTATCTCTGTTAAGCTCTTTATGCAAGTTTTTTTTTGCTTTTTCCACCTAGGTATTGAAATAGCACAAAACTATTACCTGTACAACAGGAAATATATGAATGAAATCCAGTCCCTGGATCTGATGTGGTTCCAAGCGATGAGGACACTTCATTTTTGGCAATACTGATACAATTTTTTCAGTTAAGGCACTACAATAAAACAACAAACACACACATGTATGTATGCTACAATTTTCTTTTGAAAGTTACAAATTATTTTTGCAAACACAGTTAGAAGGTTCCCTCTAGTGGCTTCTACTGTATACAGCTGTGAAAAGCAATCAAACTTCCCTTTACAAAATAGGTTTAATTGTACTATATATACAGTTAGTCTGTGAAGAGGTGATTAAACGCCTTGTGATCTCATTTCTAGTACTGCACTCAAAATTTTCAGATCAGCATGTCTGGTGAGATAAAATACCCATGTTAAATGTATCTACAAACACCTCTGCATGTTATAATATACGCATACATGAAGAAACATTAGTTTTAAGAACAGTTCTACTAAGTAAATGATACGCAGTCAAAGAAAGTCCAGAATCAAATGAAGGACTTCAAAATTTGTTTAGCATAACTCCCCAAATATATCTCTATGTTACTACTGAAATTTTGAGGCTAAATATATATTGCACCTAAAAGCTAAATACACAGCATGCTTCATAGCTCTGAAGTGAGTAAAACTGAATTTGCTGGCAATCATCTTCTTCTAACAGCTCAAGTAACAGCTGGTAAAGCGAAAGGATTATCCTAACACAAGATCCATTTACAAAACCATCGTCCTGCTTCCACTGAACCCCTTATTTTAGGGCAAGCTATTTCTCCGTTTCTTTGCTGCCAATATTGTCAAACACATTTGTAAAGCAGGTGTCAGCACAGAGGATGAGCACTTTATTGGAAAAACCAGAACTACTTTTCCATGAAGGAAAAAAAATAACTGGCCCAGTACTGACTTCAGTGACATACAGTACTGCCCAATGTACAACTAATACTCTGGAAGAACAAAGGCAAGCAAGACACGAGGTAGAAACCAAAGTCTAGGAACAGAGCCTGAAAAATTCTACTTCTAAAGAGAAGTGAAAACCTTGACATAATTCTTACAAAGCAACAGACGCAAGATCCTCTCCTAATGTTGTTTCCATATTTATTTCCAACCCAGCAATTAAATAACAGGACACCATCAAAATGTCTTCAAAATAATACTGCGAAAACACAACCTAACTTTCCCTTATCTTGAGAACATCACAGAAGCACTGAGTCACCACCAATATAAACATTTCAAGGACATCAAAACAGCCTATACTTTAAATACTTTAGATTTACAAATAAATCATTGTTGCAGTTTTGGGAAAGAAGCCTGACTTTTGTTTTACTAGTTTTGCATCCAGTTAGCTGGAAAAATAACAGAACATTTTGAGAACAACTTAACTATTTCCTACCTTGCTGTTCTTAAGGGTAACGAAGATGGCAATTACAAAAACTTGGCAATTATAAAAGCCACCTTCAAGCCTAGTCTGTACTTAATTCATGCACTTAATGCTTTATGTACTTAGTTATCGATGATGATTTAAGTGTCTTATTAGAAATCTTTATTTATGACATGCTACAGCCTTGCCAATACTAAATGACTTCAAAGAAAAAGGCACAGAAGGATGTTCTTTTTAACTACATTGAGCAAACAGTTCTCTTCATGTAACTGTAACTTGATACGCTAATCTTATATCCTGAAAATTTTCATTACAGCTCTTTTGTTACAGAAATGCATAAAGCAATAACGTAGTTTAGAATATATGTCCTTTCTTATCATAAACAACATTTATAACCTCCCCAATAGAGGAATTAGCAATCTTAGGAGCAAATTCCATGCACAAGAAATTAATCAATCCAAAATGGTCTCATTGGGTCATCATGAGGAAGGAACTCCTCCTCAGTAACTCTTTCAGAAACAGTGTCACGCTTTGTTTGCTGATGCCTACAACTACAACCCAAAGCAGAACTGCCTACAACTACAAAGCAAAACTGCAGATAGAGACCTCAAGGAAGGTCTTTTAATGTTGTACTCCAGTTTCCAGCAGCATGGTCTCCCTCTGCCCTTGTTTTGGCCTCAGCATCATCCCCTTGTGCCAGCACAAGCATCTGTACAGCTGCATAAAGAACTGAATCCAGGAACTGATTCATGTTGAAACTATATATTTTTGGTAGGTTTTAATCTGGATCAGTTCCCAATCCAGTTCAAAGTACAGCTACACAAATACCCTCATTGCTTAGTAGCGATATAAGAATATGCAGCACAGAGGGAAATAGCACTGTCTTTTTTGGAATAAGCTTCTTTCTGGTTCTAGAGTTTGTGGAACTGCAGTCTGAGAAATCCAGAAATAAGTGCAGTGCTTTACAAATAGGTGGCCTTTAAAAACAGGAAACTAGGACTAAAAAGGTTTTTCATAAACAAGCAAGCATCAGCTAACTTTGCCCCCACACCACTCACTTCTTTTCCAAGAAGAAAAAAAAAAAAACCCAAAGCCCGCCACACCTGACATTTAACCAACTTACATTTTTTGACCAATAGTAGAGTTTTCCTGAAACAATAAATCAACATCAATATCAAAGCTGCAGGTAGTGATGCACCACGTCATGCCACCTACCACCTACCAAAGGAGCAACAGCATAGTTAGTTCCATTTTAATTTGCAGACGTAAAACCAAGAACATCTTAAAGGCTTTATTTATTATAGAAACCACAGCTTAGTACTTTCTCCATCCTCAGTATTCTTACATGGAGACTAAAATACATACAGGTAGCAGACAACTTCTACATATAATGCACATATGCAAGAAGAAACATATATAGAAAAAACAGCAGTTAGTGACATTCTAAATTCCTCTCTTAGCTTTATGTTAGTTTTGATACAATTCTCATTAAAAAAATCCAAACCAATAGATAAAACACAGCAGTAACTTAAATTACATGATTTTTAAAAAGTGACTGTATAAAAATTTTACTAAGGAACATAATTTCTGTATTCGTATATTTAATTTTTATATATAACCATTACTACTATTATTCTTTGCTTGATGAAATATGCAACACCAAACACTAGGCACAGTATCAAACACAGCAATGAAAGCCACCAGCTCTGCCGAAATTTCTATTTCAGGCCCTATCCCTACAGCTACTTAAACATATTTAAACTCTCAAGCCATTTCATCAACTCTACATAAATTACATAAATATTTAAAGACAGCCTGCATAAACATATGCAAGTTAACCTAGATGCATGCAAAAGCAATCACAGAAATAGGGATTAAAATGTGGAATAAGTTACCAACATCACACAGCAACTTAGGGTGCGCTATACAAGGTTTTGTAACACATTACCCTTCTCATTACCCTCTGCAACAGTTAAACCAGTATCCCTTTTACACTAGCAGCTAGATTATTTTCAACAGCAATTCTCATTATTGTATAGGTTGGGCATTGCCATAAAAAGGTAACTTTGCAATTGTATTTAGGCAAGTATAAACCTGATGCATCCATTTCTACACATAAATTCAATGACATTACGTCCTAAGGCAGTCTCCTTGGAACTTCTTTGTGTCTATGCACAGCCTCCTGAGCAGCTAAGGTCAGTAATGTCAGTAAGCAGTTTGAAGAAACTAAAATTGCATTGAGAAGTACAGCTATGCAATCATCAAATAAATAGCACAAAGCAGGAGAGTCTACAAGTTCAACAGTCTACAGTTCAAGGCTGCTGTTGTTCTGTTTTAAAACCCTGGTTCAGGAATTTCTCACAGAGTGAGCACTCAAGTGATTCAGAAGACTCTTTTCAACCTGAACTTTGCTCACTGCAAGTATCACATACTTCCTTTCTAGGACAATGAAAGGTTAACATACATAACATTCTAAAGATACATAAAACCAGCCCAAAAATAATCTCACTAGGCTAACTGTTCCATTCTTAAACAGACCTCTCAAGACAAGTATTTCCTCATTTCTTACTAGTATTTCTTTTTTGAAATTATCATTCTCTCCCCAGTTATCAAGCCTTTCTAGCTATTCTAACTGGAGCTCAGAGAGGGGCAAAATTCCCCATATATGACTATAACATAGGCCATAACATCCACAAAAAAACCACACCAGCAATTAGTTGCATCTAGCTGTCTCCTTTAAAATAGGCCTTGTTACACAAAATTGTTTTTCAGACTGAGGAGTTCCTATCTGTCTGAAACTGGGTCATTTGCTGAATTGTTTACATAGGAAAGCCTCTTATGTTGCAAGCACCTTCTTCTTTAAAGTCACCCAGAACTGCTAAACTACCCAGCAAAAAAATGCCTAATCCTCATATACTTAGGAAATGTAAAAACATTGCACTGGTCTCACCTTGTCAAAGGGTGACAACCCTTTGATTCTGGCTCGAAAATACCCAGCAGCCACCAACAGTTCCAAAATTTCAGTCAATTTGATGTTTTGTTCCTCATCTTCTCTCGTTTCAACCTGACAAACAAACAACAAAACACTGGTTCAGTGTTCCTCTTTCATTCTTTCCATAAATATTTTCCGAACTTTATCTTAACACAGACTATACAGCAGGGAAAAACTTGACTTCCATTAGCAATTGGATTGTCAATTTGAAAGACGTTAAAGAAATAGGCAATGCATTTCTACATGGATTTAACATCACTTTTGTTTCCACCCAGTTAAATACTTTAATCTGCTTTTACTGTTCAAATTCCTGGTCTACTGCTTGCCTCCTGCTAGACAGACTGCTACTATTGTTACAAGACAGGCAATATCTCCTTTTTGCACAGTTGCTTCAATTTCAGAGTTCACAAAATCATACACCTTAATTTAATACTTCTATAACTTTTTTACAAAAACATGAGAAGTTCACGTGGAATTCCACTTTTTGGGTAATGCAATTTTAAGCAAAGTGCAGCAGTAACAAAACAGTAAACTGATTAGCAGCCTGGACAGTTTCAGTGCTTCAAAGCCTTATCAGCGCACGAACACTGTAAAAGCACTTTTGTCCCCACGTCACAGGATGGAACCCTACAGCTCCAAGAATATACACCATTTACCAGAGGCACAGAGCACACGAACACCTCAGACCCAGGCAAGAGAGACATCTAACGGGGCTTCAGGTCTTCCCTACAAGGCTGCAGGGATGCACACCCCCTCCCCCCCGAACCCCCGGGCCCCC
>JAOEHY010037178.1:22023-32027 GCA_025447955.1 Psilopsiagon aurifrons
TGCCTCTTCCCCACAATCTTTCCGACAGCCGCCTCCTCCTCCTCTCCTCACCCTCCCTTGGAAATATGCAAATCCTCGCAAGAAGAGGGGACAAGGAAAAGCCACGGTACGCAGAAGGTGACCCACGCAGGGGCTGCCCGCAGCCCCACAGGCCCCCCACGGAACGGGACGCAGAAGGGCCCGGCTCCCCACACCCCGAGGGACCCACCCCTCAGGGGGCCGCGGGCCGCACGCGGGGAGGGCAGAGCCCGCTCAATAGCCACGACCCCTGGGTTCCCGGCGCAGCCCCAGCCCGCGGGCATGCGAAGAGGGAAAGGAGCAGGCAGGCAGTCCGGGGAAGCCAGTGCAGCGAGGCCGAAGCTGCGGGCGGCCGCGCCTCGCCAACGCCGCTCAGCCGGGCGTGGCGGGGGGGGAGGCTGGGGAAACGCCGATACGGTACCTCCTGGGGAGCCTGGTACTCCTGGCCCCTGGGGACGACCATCGCCCTCCGCCTCCGGCAGCCTGCGCCCTGCCGCTCAGCCTGTCACGTCCGCTTCCCCCTTGCCGCCGCCGCCGCAATGCCCGGGCGAAGAGGTGTTCCTAGCCGGCGGCTGCCGGGTTCCCCCGCCCCCGCTCAATGGTTCGCCCGCACCCTCCCTGAGTACAAGCGCATCCGGGCCGTGCCATTCACGGCCAAAGGGGTGTGGGGGAAGGAGGGCGGGGGCTGCGCGGCTCCCCGGCGGCTCATGTGACTGACTGCATAGAGCGTAGCCGCCGAGCGCCGTCACGCCGCCGCCCGCCGACGGCGCCCCTGGGCGCTTCTCCGGGTACCCCCGTGCCCGCTGCTGCGCCTGGGCCGCGGTGGCGGAGTCCACGCGCGATGCGTTCGCGGCCTGCGTGCACCCGCTGTTGGCGGGCGCTTGCCTCTGTTCTGCTGGAGGTCGCCCTTCCTTCGCCTTTTATCTTTTGCATGGGGACTTGAGGCCGCCCCCTGGCATGGAGGAGAAGCTACTGAGTGCTCTGTGACCTGAGAGATCAGCCCCTCGTGGCCCACAGGGTGCTGGCACTCCTGCATAGCAGCTGGGTTTCGTTTGGTCACCTAACAGCTGAGGGGGATTTAACTATGTGTCTCT
The DNA here is from genome assembly GCA_025447955.1 of Psilopsiagon aurifrons. Taxonomy (NCBI): domain Eukaryota; kingdom Metazoa; phylum Chordata; class Aves; order Psittaciformes; family Psittacidae; genus Psilopsiagon; species Psilopsiagon aurifrons. Next base: position 23,136 of record JAOEHY010037178.1, read on the forward strand.
GGCCTGCACACAGATCCCATGCTCAGGACCCTTGGCACCCACTTCACATGGTTCTACCTCAGCCTTGGGGCAGTGAGCGCGTTTTGGTGCCCATGTATAAGCATAGCCCTGTTGAGAAGGTGAGCACCTGTTCGTCTTCAGGGACCAGTTGTGCTGCAGGCTTGCCTCCCATTGCATGTGCACCGCCACAGGCAAGCCGTACAGCATAATGGGTGTTCACTGGTAGTGCCTGTGTTAGGAAGGGATGTCTCTGCCCAGGCACCATTTGGTCACTGACACCTGTAAAATCACACCAATGCACGAGGATTTATTGGGTGACCACAGTCTGGTAGTGAACTATTCCACAGCTTGGCAGCAGGGTAACCTTTATTGTTGATGACAGCTTCGGAAATACCTGACAAAGGTCTCTTTTCACACCTGCACCATGTGTTCCGTTTCTAGGCTCCTGGCTGTACGCAGAGCATTATAAAAAATAAACTGTGTAAGGCTGTGGCTGGAAACATCTCAGAGAGGTGAAGAAACAAGCCACGCAAGAGCACTGTTTCCATCCGTTGAAGGGCAGTGGAGCATACCCAAGCCAGTCCACACCAACTGCTGCCCTGACAGAGTAATCAAAACAGTAATAATAAAAGCAAAAATATGCCAGGCTGGCCCAGGCTGCATACTGGTGTAACGACAGGCCACGTCTTAATTAGAGTTGCAGAAAACTGTTAGGCTTCCCACAGGCTAACATGCTCAACAGAGCAATACTGCTCTTTGCTCTTTGTCTGCTTTCGCACAAAGAACTGTATGGCTGTAATTTGATTGTCATGCAGAGGAAGACTCAAACAAACAAGGAAATAAAAAACAGGGACAAGAAAAAGGGTTGAAACAGAAGAGTTTTAGGAAGGGATGTATGTGACCTTCAGACACAGTGGCCAGTACAGGTTGTAAGATCACTACTTAAAAGAAACATCAACTTGGAAAAACGCTTCCTGAGCCGTGATATGGTCATAATACTCTTTTTCAAAGCAACACAATAAAGAAAAGGGATAAATAGAAAGCCAAGGGTAGTATAAACTAGGGGCATAAGTAGCAACTGAGTATTAGACAAGGTTTGAAATTATATACTTGCAGAAATATAATAGGTTCTTTTAATTTGCTTTCTCTCTATGCAACCACAAGGAATGGAAACATTTTTCTCCTTTACTGTGAAGGCTTGAATTTTCCTTCACCTGGTACATGGTTAGGAAATGAAAAGGAAAGCCAGGAAAAGACTAAAAAAATGTATCTGTTGTCATTGCAACTCATATGTGATGACTTGAACCTCAAATCATTGCTTCCCAATACCTAATTGTTATGCAAATTCACCGTTATCCAGACATCCATTTATCCATTGTCCCCTATGACATTCAGATAATTAATCTTCTTAATACCAATTAGGTTTAAAAATAGTCCAAAGAGGGGTACCATCTAAAAAAGAAAAACCTCCCTTCCTTCAGATGTTTAGATTTTGTGCTTGCAAATCTCCAGCAGGTTCAGCTTTTCCTTTCCCTGTTCTGTTTTGATCTGTGAAGGTAAGCAAGCTCTGGTTCTTAGTACAGCTGCTTTGAACAATCCTGCCTTGATTTTTGAATTTCATTAATCTTGACCCCATGAGGCTGGGCTAAAGAGCTTCCTCCCTTTTATTATAACCACATTATTTATTTCACTGTTCAGCCTGGACTTCTGACAGCATCAGACTTGGTCACAAGTGAAAATGTGTTTCAGTGTATCTTTTAGCACATACTTGTTTTTTTTGTTACAAGAGTTAAGACGTGAGATGGGGTTAAAACAGCAGCAGCAAGGGCTTCACTCTTTGTTAGGCAGGCACAGTTAGATAAATAAATAGACTTAAGGTATTTTCCAGGGTTTTCTATGCTGAGAAGATCTAAAAGAATTTATTTCCATAAATTCTGCATGATAAGTATAGCTCCCTTTGCAATGGTCCTTTGTACAGCATCTTTTTGTTAGGGCTAAATGTTCTTTTATGTATGCCATAAAATGAAGTGTCATGGATAGATCTTGGGAGTAAATGGAAAGGATCCCATTGATTGCATTGGACTATGGACCTCAGAAATGCCATAACCGCATCTTCTGTGTTGTATGCCCAGTTACAGGAAAAGCTGAAGCCAACTGTAGGAGACTGAATCCAGCCTCACAATCAGTTTCAGGTTTTGCATTGTTTACTGCAGCTCATCTATTGGACAAGCTCTGTTTTCAACCTGTTTTGTTGTCTGGCAGCTCCAGTACAGGTATCACTTCCTGATCCCTAATGAAACAACTTCTGCCATGAGAGTTTCCATCTAGATTTCTGGAATTTCCTGAAAAAACTGACAGGCTCAGCAGCCATATCATCCTCTTTGTACATTTTTTTTTTTTTGTCGTTGTTGTTTTCTTGGTTGTATCCCTTCTCTTTACAGTTATTCAGCTCCTCTTCACTTACTGTTTGAGATGTAGTAGATACAAGGAAGCATTCAGTAGGCAATTGCAAATTCCCAATTATCATCAGTGGAAGTGAGACTGTGCACTGTGAAATGAAAAAGTGACAGACCTGTTACAATAGCCATTGTGCTAGAGGCTGCAGCAGAATGTTGCATCCCATAAAACAGGCTGATATATTTTGCAAGGTATAGTGCCATTTCAGCAATAATATCTAATGTTAAATAGTGATTTTTTAAACATGCCCACTATCACATCCATTGACATCTCGAAGGTATAGTCCCATGAAGATCCTATTCAGTCTCACCTCTGAATGATTCCTATTCTCATCATTTAGTAGTTTAAAAGATTCAGGGAGAGAGGAAGACATTTTTCTTGAAAATTTTGTTTGTGTAATTTTTAATACTTTTTTATTAAGATTGGCAATGAATATTTTTGGCTCACTCACCAAGCTATCAGTTTATCCCAACCATACACAAGGCAAACACAAGTAAACCAGGAGGGAATAATGGATGAGAAAACAGAAGAAGCTCCTGCTCATTGTCACCTTCCTGGTGATGTAGTTAGCAAATAGCCAAGCGATAGTTACTTTTTAAGCAGGAGGAAAAGGGAAAATTTTATGGCCTGTGGAATTTCTAGAGCATAAGACAGTGAAAATGCTGATGTTCTGGTAAAAAACAAAACAAAACAAAACAAAACAAAAAAAACCCAACCAAAAACCAACCAAACAAAAAAAAAAACCAACCAAACAAACAAAAAATCATAACAAAACTCCAAACCACCCAACAAACACATTGTGGTCTACATGACAGAAGTTGACAAAATTGGTGGCTGGTCCTCTCTACTGTTTCATCTGTGCCAGCTTTTTCATAGCAGTCTGTCTGAAGAATAAGTGAATGTTGTAACTAAGTATCTGATTAACACTAAATTTGTACCAGACTTCTTTCTCTTTTGGTCACATCACCCAAAGACTGGGGTCAGAATATGCAAGTAACTAGTCATTGTGGGTACTTCAATTTTTGAGAAACTTTACGAGGAGCTTGATTTGCAGAGAGTGCCTGCTGTGCCCAATTTGAAAATCAGGCTGCTGAGGAGTTTCTCAGTTTCTACATGGGTACACATTGCAAAGACCAGTTAATGATAGGCACATTACACCTCGACACAGAGTAATTACTCATAGCAAAGTCTGTTTGGGACAGTGCCATTACACATCATCTCTTCTGAAAGTCTTGGGTCAACTGTAGCTGTCACAGTCAAGAAAAATTAATCTATAGGAGAATTAAGGGTTTTTTTTCTGACATATCATCCATGGAACAATTAATTAAGACTGAGTCATCAGGTCTTTACCTAAGAAGATAAAAGAAAATGAGAACAGTTGCACTGTAAGTGCATCACACAGTCCGCAATTTGGGCCAGGATAGTAAATTTCAGATTGCAGCTGTAATTGTGAGGTAGCACTGTGAAGAATTTTTTTTTATTTTGCTTTTATATTTAGCTTAGGCAAATCTGATTTGGAATTGTTGGAAAACAAAAAGCTCAGGAATTTAAAATGTACTGTTAAAAGGTTAAACTTTTCCCAACAGAATCACACTTCAAAATTTATTTGGTGCTCAAAGATTAAAAGTATAGAGGTTGTTGGATTGCTGGCTGCCTTGGAACGAATCCTTAAAAAGGGGCAGAGAGGCACATTATTTTCTCTGTGCCTTTTTTACGCAAAATATATGGATTTAGACTTTACCTTCTTTGTGTCATAATAGTATGGCACATGCTCCACTTAAAATAGTTGTTAAGAATGAACAGTTCTCTGACAGTCAGATAATCTAAAACAGTAACAGACTTCTCACAGCTACACCTCACTCCCAAGAGAAAAAAAATCTCAAGTGAAGGAGCTTCTTTGGCTTTTTCATGTCAATTTTTGTGAAAGAGAATTGAAAAGGCACGGAAGTAGTAAGGTGAGCAAGAGAAACTATCAGTGATGCAAAAGTAAAAAGGACAGAAAGGTAGAGATACAAGGTGAACACTTGAAGTGTAACCTTGAAGAGATCTAAATCTAAACAAAAAGGAAAATATGCTGAAGGCTGAGTGGAAAGGCGTGTGAAGTATGGAACAAAGACAGTTCCACTTACTTGATTTCTGGTTTATTCCAGTAAAGAGGACTTCCCCATTTCTGTGAATTACAATCACTGCATCAACAATTTAACTTTAAAATAATCTGCAGCCTTTTGTGATGAAAAGGTGTGGATGAAAAATATTACCTTTTATAAATCTTCCATCTTCTTCCTATACTAGTGTCTCATTATGGCACTAATAACACACCTTAGAAATATCCAGGACTACTCATAAGCTGCTTTACCATGCATCTTGCCTGCAGAAAAAAAATTAGCTGCATATTTTCTGGGTAGACATCAAGTCTGAGTAATTTAAACATGTATATGTGATCTGAAATGAAACAGTTTCACAGAACATTGTTTTTCAGGAATTCTAGCCTGACTGCAACTTAACCCCAGATGAAGAGCAAACTTTGCTACTGTTTACTCTATTCCCTCCATCTTCAGACTACTTCTAAGCGGTAAACTCTGGCATAATCCAGAATTGCCATTAGAAAAACCTATCTTTTTTAAGAATCAAATCTTGCAGAAGCACTTTGACAAATGGTGGGAGAGCACCATCTGGTGACATCAGGCACATCATTATATTCTGCTGCCATTAGAAAATATATTCATGATGTACATCCCGCATTTTGGAAAACCTGTGTTTTAAAATGTTTTAATTCATTATTCAATTGTGCATAGGAGTACAGGAGTGAACTTCATGAATACAAATCTGAGTTGACAGTGACCCTATCTCTACTGTCCCTTCAATCACTGAGAAGTTCTTGTCATTTGAATCAAACATTTTCTGAAATGTTTTAAGGCAATTTTTCTTTTTTTTTGTTTTTGAGGCTTAGGAGCAGATTTTATGGGCACCATGAAATGTAGTCCCAAGTTTTATTGTATTGGACATTTCAAGGTTTTTCTGTGTGTGATCCAAGTATTACCTTACAGTGTTTGAGAAACTTGGCTTAGCTGTCTTTTCAGAGATTTCCACAGAAACAATTATTAAGAAAAATGAATTACTTTTTGCCATTCCAGCTATTTGGAAGTAAGGAAAAAGGATGAATCTTAACCTGAGTGTTATTTGCAAATCATAGCTAATTTCAGCACAAATTGAACCTGAACATGGTAACAAATAAAATATATGATTTTTCTGAATATGTTCTTTTTTAACAATGATGATGTCACCCATTTTATTACAGTTCAATGGCAAGTTCATGTGAGTTTTGTCAGGAATTATTAAAAGCAGTTAGAAATTATAGTAAGCTTAGAAAGCACTTTCTGGAATTTTAGACTGCACAGAACTGTTTTTCTATGGCTGTGGTTTGTGCAGGCTAACTCTTTCACACTTCAAAAGCTGTGCAAAACCCTTAAACCTCAGGGAACCTTGCCAAAAATTAGATAAAGGCTAAGAATGTGAGAACCATGGAAGTTAACTGTTACATGGGACTCAAATGTACAGTTCAGGAAAAACATGGTTATATAATTGCCATGTTATTTTAAAATTTATCATATGAACTTGGTCCACATGTGGAGTTAATCTTTTATTTAATAAGATAATAAAGCATTACATCTTCAAAGTGGAAAGATGATAATCAGAATGTCACCTATCATAAAACTCTGCAGCATGTCTGAGTAAGTCTCAACATAGTGTATTATCCTGAAAGAAAAGTGGTATGTCCTGCTTCCTCCCACCACTTCAGCCTGTGGTGCCATCTAGAAGAGTTAAGTTTGTTTCTGTATTGAACACACTGTAGTACGAACACCCAGCTGGTAAGTCCACTGTTTTGTACAGTGAGCAATCTTGAGGTAGGTTGCACTAGTTGTTGAGTTGGAGAAAAATCAATCATACTAAATGGTAACTTAGAAAAGAGGTCCATTGCTGCCCAAAAGAATGAGGGAGCTTTAGCTTCCAATTTGTAAAAGACTTCTAAAGCTTCTTAGAGGGCAAGATGTCAAAAACAGAAGGCAAGAGAGACACAAGTCTAGAAGACCCAGATTCTAGCTCAGTTGTTAAAAAGCCACCTTGTAGGGATACATTCACAGTGAAGGTTCATCACATTCTATGCTCTCTGCAGCTTGGAAGAAGCTGTCTTGTGCAGAGACAATAGCAGGCTAGACAGATTCATGAATGATAGCTTTCTGGCCTTTCTAAGGGGAAGACCAGATGCCCATTGTGACCAGAAAGGTGTGTATCGTTTACAACTGAGAGGCAACTTCAGTGAGGGTTCTTGCTTTTAGAATCAGATATCTGCAATTCAGTCTTGCAAAGACCTAATGTGACATACCAGAAGGGGAAGATTCCTCCTTGGCAGATTTATGTGTTCCAGACAAGATTATTTCCTTTTCTGTTTGCCACAGTGATACCATTGCCATTATCTTGTGCATATAATGTTAGTCATGTGGCAACTTGGTTTGGAAACAGCCATGGATTGATGCTCTCTTTATATTGCATATCCTGCTTAGCTGCAATCTTAAAGGTATAAGATCAGCTGCTTGTTTTTTTCTTTTTTTCCTTCACAGATGTTATCACAAAGGAATTAACTGGTTTGAGCTTGGGTCTCTTTGAAGCTGTTTTAATGCTATTAAAGGATGGGCCATTTAGAAAAGAAATCTCCTTTTGGGGTTAGAATCAGTATTATTAAACAATGGAGATTAAAAATTCAGTATCCATAAATAATGTAATCAACTTAAATCAAGTGATTTAATGTATCTAAATCATATATCAATGTGAAGTTTTTTTCTAGCTGCTTTTGGAGGGTTTTGCACCCTTGGAGATTTTTTTCTCCAGCAACCACAAAATGAAGAAAACCTTTCTTGTTTGTTCCTTAATTAAAACAGAGACTTTCATCTAATCTCTTGATTCTGGGAGATGGGCTTTAAACAAACATCATATATTGCAAGGCCCATAATAAAAATGAAGAGAATTGGCAATGCCTTATTACACAGCTTCACCTCCTTTGTGCAGGGCCACTTAGGACAAAGATTTACCTCTAAGGTTGTTAGCATTTTTCTTATCAGTCAAGTCAAAAGCAGCAGTTTGGCTGACTCCAGTGACTGTGTTGGATTTTTTAATAGTTCAAGGCTAATGAGGTCTTTTTGTTGTAGAATTCTCCCAGCAATTTCTCCACTGTCTCCAGTTGTTCATATTCTTGTGCGTTTGAAAGGCTGGAAGTAATATGTTTGGAGTTATAGTGCCTATCCCCAAAGCATGCTCTTTTATCAGTGACTATGCCTTCTAGAAACTGAAGACGAAAGGGGATACCTTATTAAATTCCATGACTTTTGAAATTAGGAGAAAATTTCCTACAGGTACACAAACACCTGGGCTATGCTATACACTGTCCAATAGAGTTGGTTCAGAATAGTTATTAAAATCACTACTCATGCACAAAGCAAGTATTAAAAGCTCCAGCAAGCTCTGCTTCCCACTGCTGCTGCCTTCTTTCTTGGCATTGGTGTTACTTTTGCTTAGTATGCATAAGAAGTAGATGTTCAACTACCTCTTTTCTCCTAAATCTGCTTCTATGTATGGAGTATAACCTCTTCCAGCTTCCTGTCACCTGGCTCTGCTCCTAGAACTCATTGATACTCCTTTAGCACTGTACCCCTGGCTGTGATGACCTGTGGTTGCAGAGGCATGTTGCTTCTCTTATACAGACTTTTTGTAACCTATAATGCTACCCTACAAAACTGTCCATTCACTGAAGGTCGACTTACTTAGCAGATATTACTTCTTTTCACTTTGGGAAGCCTGGGGGTGGTGGGAAGCTGAGCAGCAAGCACTGAGCATCGCTATACATTGGCAGTTCAGCACAGTTCATGTGGAACAGCAGTGACTGAAACCAGTAACTGCTTCTAAGAGGGAGATGCAGCTGCCCCCTTTAACTATAACTTCCACAGAGTGAATAATTAACCTTTTGCCTTGACCATTGTTCTACTGAGCTTAAAGCCACTTCTCTGTTTCCACTTCTCCGGTCTAGACTCTCTCCCACATCTTTGTCTACTGCAGATTTAAAGAAAAATCTGACAATGCATATTCTTTTTCATCAGTCTCTGCTTCCCTAGCTGGCTGCCTTGTAGTCAACCTTTTGCTATACTTCTCACTTTGTATAGCAGAAAAAAAACGTGCAATTTTTTGATTTTGGAAGTAGGATGAAATGAGCTGCATATGCTCTATCAGAACATCAGATCAGGATTCGCCTGCCTTTATTTCTGGAAGTGTATATGAAGTGAAGCAGCATGCTTCACAGTTGCTCAGAGTGTCATGGGTTCAGCAGTAGCAGTCATTTTTCTCCTTAGTAGCTGGTGCAGCACTGTGTTTTTGACTTGTGGCCTG
>JAOEHY010037180.1:0-10592 GCA_025447955.1 Psilopsiagon aurifrons
TGTGCTGTGGTATGGAATACCTCTTTGGTCAGTTTGGGTCAGATGTCCTGTCTCTGCTTCCTCCCAGCTTCCCCTCCGGTCTGGCAGAGCATGAGGCTCAGAATGTCCTTGGTCAGACCAAACATTCTAAGCAGTAACTGAAAACATTGGTGTTATCAGTGCTGTTCCCAGGTCGAAAGTCAAAAACACAGTGCTGCACCAGCTACCGAGAAGGAGAAAAAATGACTGCTGCTGCTGAACCCATGACAGCTTGTTAAGAACTTTCTCAGATCTCATCCTTAGTCTTCTGGCTTTGTTTCTTTCCCCAAAATTATCAAGAACCCATGAGTTTTTTACTGCAATTAAAATATCCATAGATGTTTACTTTACTGGCTTAAATCAAGTTCCTGGTGTCTACAATGTGACCACGATTGCAGTAATAAAGAGCTCAGACTAAATAAATATGAAAAAGCCTGAATGCTAGACTTATTAAGAGAAGCAGACACTTAGGAACTGAATTTAATTGAATGACTTATCTAAAAAAAAATGAGATAGAAATCTAAAGGACTGGGAGTTTTAGGGGGTTTTGACATCCTGTGTTCCCAGTCAGGCAGCTGGCAGCCAAATGGGTGCTGTTTTCACAATGCTTTGTGTGGTCTTCTTCCAGCAGGCCAAGAAAACCAGAGAGGATGTTGATGCCTTGGGATATCCTTTGGCTGCACCATTGCAAGGTTTCAGAGGAATTTGATTGAATCAGCTTACATGAATGGATAGTTAGCTGACTTTTGTTTTATGAGTGCATTTGGTCCATCAAGTAATTGTGTAGCATATACAGCCGGTGCTCACTTCCACCACTAAAAGCAGAAACCACAGATGTCCTGCATCTGATGACCCACAGTGCGAATACTCCTATGTCATTCACTTTTCATTAACAACTTCTTTCTGACCTGGATGAAAGGTCTTGCTTGACTCTACATGTTACTGCACCCAGTGCTACATTGCCTTTGCTGTTTTCTTGCATGCAACAGATTAAAAGACCTGATGTCTGTATAAATGAGGGCAAATTCTTGCTGTGCCCAGGGAAAAAGCGAGAGGAATAATAGCAGAATGCATTGGAACTGGACACATGGAGTAGCTGGAATTGCAGACTTCATCAGAATTGTCGGTGTGTCTTGGCATTCTCCTTAGAGCAGTGTTTTTCTTTGAGCTCCCAATGAATTCAGGGTCTAGATACATTCATTTAGTTAACATATAGTGTAGCTCAAGAAATTACTCCACTCTCCCCTACAGCTCATTCAGCCCTGAGAACTCAGTCTGAGCTTCTTCAGGAGGTGGCTGGAGCTAAACCATCAGATCCTCTGCTGAAGTAGCTGAGGACATTTTACATATTCTGCTCTTCCAACTCTGTCCTCAAGGCAGCAGTCTCCAACAGGAGAGCAGAACTGGGAAGTAAAACGGCTGCAATAGCCTGACCCACTACACCTAAGAGAAAATCTGTCTCTAAGTGTTGTCTCCTACAATGCTTTTTTGTTTGGTGGCTTTGGATGTGGAAGGCCCTTATTATTAATGCAAAGTGCCCACAGAAATACTCTTGGCCCTACTTCAGTGCATTTGCTTTTTCAAGGGGCACTGCAGAGCCCAGTGTGGTTAAGTACAAGTTTAAATGGCCAGTCATGCATCCAGTTTAAATTCAGATATTTACTTGTACAGCATCCCAGAATTTAACCACATTCAGTGCAGTTGCACCCAAGTGGAAGCAGCCTGAAGGCAGGGTAATACTCAGAGAGTACTCAGAGACACTGCTGCATCAACAGGAGTCTGAGCCTGAATACCCAGTTTTAACAGAGCATCATAAAAAGAAACATTTAGAGCTTATAATAATGTACTTAACAGCTGAAAGCAAAGGACTCCCATGTAATCTACCAGTATTGCTGAGTTTGGGAATTCCCTATCCTCAGATGAATATGCTAAGCCTCCAAGCCCTAAGAACAGAAATGTGACTGGAGCTATTCCTCCTGTGCAATATCAAGGGGACTTGCCTTGCAGTTTGCAGAGCGCAGACACATGTCCTTCTCTTTGCTAACACGTGAGTGCAAAGCAGGTTTGATTCCCTCATCTGGGCACAGGGACTGGCAGTCATCAGCTCTCCAAGAACTGCAGTCAGAGCTAGCAAAGGACTGTTCACAGGCAGGTGATACAATGCCAGATTAAAGCACATTCAATTAGTCCATTACTTTTTTACTCATCATAATACACATTACCAGATACTGCACTGCATATCTGAGTCACCCAAGCACCCTCTTACAAAAATGCATATGTATGGTTTACAGTGCTGTCTTTCATTACAGTCCTGTAAGTGAATTCATGCTTATGATTCTTTCCTCCAGGTGCCTAAAGACCAGTTACTAGTCAGGGGATAAGTGCAAGACCAGCCTCACCTAGGCCAGTGTGACTAGAGTCTGCATGTCTTATCGCTGTGTATGAGGTGGCTGCTCATCATCAGTCCTTCTGCAGGGGCTGCTAACAAAGAGGCTAACCAGCTCCAAATTGAGGGATTTCCTCATTCAGACACATGACATTGGGATTCAGACCACCAGCTCTTTCCTCACAAGCCACTGAACATGCATCAGAGGGGAATGGTGTTTTGTTCGTAAGACAGAGGTGAAAGGCCCTATATCCTATTACATATCCTCTGCTAGTCTCCCTGTTTACATTTTTGTCAGAAAAAAAACCCAAAGATGCTTTTACATTTGTGAATGGAAATGCAGTAACAGGAGCATGAAGGAAGTGGTATTTCTTAGTCCCTCATATGACTTAGCGTTGGATAGAAGCCAAGGAAGGAAGGAAGATAATTGCCAGCTCTCCAGCTGTGAACACAGAGCCACACTAAACCAAGGATTTCTCTGGCACTCAATGGGAGAGATGGGGAATATTCATGCTCCTGAAGTCACTCTTAGAGCTGATTGCTGCATTCTGGTGACTGTGCAGATCTAAGCTAACACAATACACAAAACCAACAGTATGCGTGTCCTGGGGACTCCAATAAAGAGTATCACTATGGTGAGCCCTCAAAAGCCTTGGATCCTACAAAGTGATCCAGGCTCTGCAAAACTTGACTCATCAGATTTTCTCTATGCCTTTCGGAAATGCACTTCTTTCTTACACTTTGGTTTGGGATCATTATGTCCTGAAATGCAAAAAGATGCCGTTTCTGAACTAATTTCCCCAAGTCCTATTACGACTGAAGCTACAAGTACTTGAAACAACTGTGAATGATCCTTCTCATGTGCCAAAGTAAATCACTAAGAATAACTCATAGAAAAACAGAAGAAATGTTTCTATAACGGTGAGTTAAATAGCACCAAGCAGTGTTCCCAGGCTTAGTGATTCAGCCATCTGTGCTGTTCAGCCAGCAGACTAGCTCTTGGCAAGGTTTTGACCTGGATAGCTGGCTTTTTCCAAGGTGAGAAATATTCATAGGAGCCAGCGCAGGTCTGGGAGCACTGCTGACCCAGTCTGGGTGCAGACCTTTCTTTGCTTTGGGATACAGCAGAAGCTCTTTGGCTCTCTCTATAAGCTCATAGGCAGGTTTTGTAAGATAGAAAAGTATGTGTGCAACCCATTGTGCACCAGCTGGCCTCAATGCCAAGGACAGTCCCATCCATGTCATTTGGTTCCCTAGGACTTGGCCAGAGATGGGATGAACAGTTCTGGCAGGGTTAATTTGGACTTAAATACAGTGTAAGATCTTTGATGCCTGTTTTCTTTCTGAAAGCTTTTAGCCCTTCCAGCTTACCCATCATGTTCTCTCCTTTCAAGGAACTGATCTAAACCACACTCTCTTCTTTGGTCTGAAAACCAGCACCCCTTATCTTGACTCCATTCTCTGTTATTCACACCTCTGCTTCCCCTTACTGCTCTCCTGATGCATCTGCTCCTCATTCTGCCTCCTCCTTCTCCTGAGCTCTTCTGCCTCCTTATCCTCATTGTTGCCACTTCTCTCTCACCAACCCCCCAGAAACCTCCTCCAGCTCCTTCTTCCCCATCTCTCATGAGCCAAACTGTTTTTCCTTTTTTGTGGTTATAATTGCCTGTGGGCAGGATCCCAGCCTGAAGACTTGACTGTTGAAGCATGCCCTTGGCTTCATTGAAGCCAGATTTCTCCTGAAATGTTTTCCCATTTCTGCAGAGAAAGACACGCGTGCAAACCAGCTCCTCCGTAGGATTCCTCAAAGGCCAGCAGTAGCTGATGAGTGAAGCATGGTTAAGATGTGATTATAGAATCAAACTAACAGCTTAGTCCATTTCCGCTAAATAAGGCTATCTTACTGGGCTTTCAAGTTGACTTTTTTCATGTGTAAATAGTTTCATATTATGGAATCCAGACCATCTCAGCTGTTCAGGTTAGTTTGTTTAAAGTTACAGGAAAAGCTACTAGAAATGATGGCTACAGTCTGCTACTTTGGCCAAAATATAATCTGTACTAGATTTCCTGAGTTTCTGAACTTTACAGCATCATAAATTTGTGCAATTATAACTGTAGAGGCAAGAAGTATGCAGGCTCAATGAAAACATCTGAATTAACATCATGCAATGATAAATAGATTCCCATAAAAATCTGCTACAGAAATCTCCAGAGAGCAGCTCTTAAACAATGACCAGGAAAACCCCCCCAACTAAATAACTAAGTGTTATATCCTGAATCTAGATGCTTTTGCCTTTTGAAGGTTATACATTAGGAGACATCTATGAGATTTTAGGAAAATTTTGAGTGGAAGTGTTTAATGCAAAGTGTCCATAGTGCTCCTGAGAACAAATGCAGCTCCGAGGCTCCTTAAAAGAAGTCCTATAAGGTCAGTTTCGCTATATTGGAACTGGAAGACAAAGTTAATCAGCTACAAAAAAGCTAAGCTATTAAAATACCCTTTGGCTTATAAAAAGCATTCAGCTCTCTGGCTTTTTATCCACTGCTAGGTAAAGAACTTCATCTGCTCCAGTTTAAGTCACTGGCTATGTCCTGATTGACTTAAACAGGGAAATGGCTGGGCCACAAATTCAGGATTGGAGGGAGCTGATTGAAAATGGCTTCATATTTCTGTCAGAGGAAAGGAAAATATCTGTAAACAATTTCCTTCTAAGACCTTTTAGAACCAAAGTGATTAATGAAAAGCAACTGGCAGAAAAGCAACAACCAACCACTGAAGGGAGCAAAATAAGCAGAACATTTACACAACCATCTTTCCAGGGCAGCTGATGTCTTTCTCACACCTATATTTACTTTTTAATGCTATCTGAAAGTGAACACATTGAACAAATATATTTTTTGCTTATTTTGATAGCATCATCTTTTCTACCTTCTTTTCTAGCTTTGGTAGGGCTGTATAACAAGTAATATGGAGTTCAGTAAGCATCAGCTGCTTTGACAATCATTTACTCTTATATTGTTCTGTTGTAGAATGTCTTCGGTATTCCCTTGTATCTGTCCAAAAATTGAAGCCCGAGTGTGTAAGCAGAAATATTAATTGCAAGCACATTCTATTTATCTTGCTATGTGCAAATGAAGAAAAGATAGCACTTAAAAGGAAAGCAGTCTTTTCTTCCATTAAAAAAAAATGAGACCTCTAATGTTCTTATCATTCCTGTTCTTATCTGGTACACAGCACTTTCAATCCATCAAGACAGTACTCTTCTTGTCTAATTGATCTGCTGAGAGATAAGAGGTTTTAGGATTTCCTGACCATTGTTTGAACCTTTTTCTTTCTAGCTCAAAGAAGAAAGTCTTGAAAGTCACTAAAGCTCCAACTGTAACTAATCAGGGAATCTGAGGAATATTCAGTTCAATGCAGAGGTTAACAAATAGGAAAACTTCAAACCACTACAGAGATGACCTTAATGGGAAATTCAGATTTGAATTGAAGCAGTAGTAAGCTAGTCACTGGAGATTCAAGCTTCTTTTCTTCTCACTTGGAAAAGCTCAAAAGCCCACTGTTAAGCAAGCAAAGAACAAAAAACTCCAAACTTTAAAAGGGTGGCCCACTTTTATCTCTTTTTATCTTGGTATTGAGCCATTTTAATGAAGATGACCAAACAGCCAGGCAATTAGCTGGGTAAGGCAGTTGTGTAGACTTGCGGCTTGGACCAAAATGGGCAAGGAAAAATTAATAGAGTTTTTTATACAACAGTAATTGGGTCTTAAAATTTAAAATTAAATACCTCCTACAGGATAATGTGACATTCCAAAAAGAGAACAGTACATTTGCTGATTTTATTCCTTTCTGTTGCAACATTATCCGGTTATGTGAGAACTAATTTTAACCAAACACATAAACCATGTAAAAGCAAAGCATGCTTGGCAACAAACAAGAGACAGTGAACAACAGATTCCAGATAGTTGCCTGGTTTTGTTTTATCCCAACAGACTTACAGTTACTTTGACTACAATAGACTAGCATTTAATTACTGAACCTTTTAAAATGATCATGTCTCCCTTGATTTAATGGCAAATTAAAGAGGGAACACTTCTCAGAATTTAGCTTCCTGCTTTTTAAATTGAAATTTTTCTTGTTCTGTAGAATTAAAAAATGTCATCAGGCCTTTACTGTCTGCAGTTCATTATGAATCACATAAAACTCATTAAACATGGCATTTTTCGTCATGTCATTTGTATTAACGAAGTCATTACAAATGAAGTTTAATAAATCACCAGATCAACTGCCATGGAAAAGCCGACAGGAGAGTTAAAAATAAATATTCTTTCATGGTTTCCCACAGTAATGGGACTGTCTCAGACCCTAGGCAATTTATTTATAGTCCTTTTTTAATAGTAGCTACTTAGTTGAATTTCCGCCTTCATATTTGGGTTGTTTCATCTAGACATGAGTATCAGTCCTGTCTGATTGTTTGGATTCAAACCTAATTTCTCCCAGATTGTCCATGGAGCATGTACATTACAAAATTGTGTGGCTAAAAAGAAACATACATCAAAAACTCTAGCTCAATAACCTGCACCGAGGCAGGATCAAGCAGACTAAATCCTCCTCAGCAGAGGGTCATCCGCCTTGATGTTCTTGAACACATTCAGTGAAAGTTTTTTCACATTTAACTTGCTAGCCAGTGCTTCAGGACCTTTGTACATTTAAAGTTTGGGTTTTTTTCCAGTTAAAAACTTTTGGATGTACATAATCCCGTTCTCCCCCCTATTGAACAGATAACAATGGTTCCGTGTCTTCCATGTGGCAACATTAACATAAAAGAAGTATGCTACGTTCTCCTCAGTTTTCTCTTTTTAGGTATTAAACAAACCTATTTCCTTCAGAATTTCCATATATGTGATCTATATCCCTCATCATCCAGGCACCAGGTTCAAGCTTCACCAGCTTGGCTGCACTATCTAAACCATGCTGTAAGAAGCCTAACACTCCTGGAACAACTCCCCCAAGAAGAAAAGCTGACAGAATTGGGCTTGTTCCCCCTGGAGAAGGCTCTGGGGAGTCCTTATTGTGAACTTTCAAAATATAAAGAGTGCTTGTAAGAAAGAGTGAGCCTTCTTATCAAGACCTGTAGTGACAAGTCAAGGGGCAATGGTTTTAAACTGAAAGGGAGTAGGTTTAGATTGGACATAAGGAAGAAATTTTTTTATGATGAGGGAACTGAGACAAAGGAACAGGTTGGCCAGAGAAATTACAGATGTGTTATCATGGGAAGCATTCGTGGTCAGTTTAGATGGGGCTTCGAGCAACCTGATCTAGTGAAAGATGTTCCTACCTATGGCAGGGTAGAAGTTGGACTAGATAATGCTTGAAGGTCTCTACCAAACCAAAGCATTCCTTGATTCTATGATTCTACCCTTCAGTTAGAACAAGTAGGACGTTGATTCACAAGCAAATGAAATTTTCTATTCCTATTTATTTTAAGCTCTATCATCATATCCAAATTCACTTAACTGTGCTTCATTCACTGCCAGTTAATCCAGCTCTGCATTTGTGGGTTTGACCCTCACTCCGAAGTGTCCATATCACAGCCATTCTTGCAGAATTTCCAGCTGTCTGTTTTGAGCCATCTACCCAATTTGACAGACTTTGAATTCCCACACAGTCCACTGGGCTGTCGCTGCCAAAACTCATAAGACTTCATTCATGCCGACAAGCCATGTCTCCAAGGCATTGGTGCATCCCACAGGGACTGTGGAAATTCAGCTTATCTCAAGGATGGTCCTGAGTTTATGTACTGTTCCCTTTTACCTGCAGTGAAAGCAGCGTGCAGGAGCTTCTTTCTACAGCTGGGGAAACACTCCAGATCCTCACTTTTGCCCCTGCAGTATAAAACACACAAGTTAACGATGAACTTTTAAAGGATCAGGAAATGTGGAGCTTATTCCATTAAGTATACAAAGCATCCAGACCTTTAGAAAATGTTTAGAGAAACATTTTGGCTACAGGAAGTCCATCAGAGGCACTAAAGGACTTTCTTTATTTGGAAAAAAGATTGAGACATAAAAGGAATGAGACTTGCTTTTGCTAAATGCATTTAAGCTGTCCTTTTAATAATAAAGAACAGTTGTCTTCAAGATGGGATAACTTTTAAATATAAAAAAATAACACACCACAGGGAGCTGAAAGGAAAAACAAATTTAATTACGTATTCAAGGCCATCCAAACCACCCACCCACATATTGTTTGCTGGCTACACAGACGCTATAGTTGCTGTGGCTCAACCAATGATCTTTGTATGAAAAGTAAACACCTTTGTTAAAAAGTAAAAATATAACACGGAGTGGATAATCAGATGGTTTGGGTAACATCTTGCTCCCTCTGAAATCAGCAGGCCACTTTCAGCAGGATGGGTGCTACATTTTCAGCTGTCTAACAAAAGCTGGGGTAGCTGTGGTGAGGATGTCAGAAACTGTGCTGGACTGACAGGCTGGTGCACTGATAAAGGGCAGCCACATCTGATGAAGGGGCCAAGGGAGGAAGAGCAGAGGTTAAGTCAGCGGTGGCAGGACTACCAGGGGTGGGCTTTCAGACCCACTGTGTCCGTCCGAGTGAATTAATATGGAATTTAGTGGTATAGAGAGTCAAACTCCTGTGTCTGTGAGCTCTCACTGGCATTAGTTTATTTTCTTATATAGGTGTAGCTATTAAGAGCTGGCCGTCGTGTTATCAGCAGGCTCAAATGGACTGAAGAAAACTGCCTCCAGTGCAATGTGGCAGATGCCCACGTGTCCTGGGTTCATGGCAAAGCAGCCATAGACCACCTCAGCCTGAATGAAATGCTGATTAATATTCAGTCTGTGTGTCATTAAATGTGGCTGAGCCTGCGGGTACTTCAAAATTGAAAACACTGAGAGTCTGAAAATTTCAGTGAGCGGAAGAATGAACCTAACAGGGCTATGCATAAAAAGCCTTTCCAAATACCCCTGAAATGAAGTGCCTCACCTTTCTTCAGTCAGCAAAGTCTGCAGGTGGGACAGGGGAGCTTCACTAAATGGGAAAAGACAGGTCTCTGCAGCAAGAAAAATGAAATATTTACTTCTTTATCTGTGTGTATGTGCACTGCATCTATGCATACACATCATGATAACAGGTATCTATTAATGGAAAACTAGAACTGATGTCAACTGATACAATTTTGATCCTTGAAGGGGGATGCTTTGTTATGGTACACACAGACTAAAGCCTTTTGGAGAAGGCAGATGAAGGGACCAATGCAAAAGCATATTTGTCCTTTTTCTGTGACATATTCTGAGAGGATACTGATTTCAGTTTGTCATAAGTTTCCTGGTTGATGCTATCCTCCAGAAGCGAAAACATCAAAAGTGACAAAAGCAATCTGTGAAATTGCTATTTACAAAGCAGCAATTTGCAAAAGTAGGAAACACTAGAAGAATTACTGCTGGGAGTTGAGGAGTGTAAGATTTTGGAGGATGGTAAGGATGCTGCACCAGATGAAAGGCCGAAGTAGCAACAGCAACAACAAAATTTTGCAATGGCAGGCGTTCAAAAGCCCCCATACTGAGAGAAAGAGACATCAAGTCCATCTGAAAAATAACAAATGTAGATGGATGCCAGCAAAAATAATTACTTTGTAGAGACAGAACCAAATTTTTGGACATAGCCTTGAGTGACAAGGTTTAGTGCGAGGTGTTGTTTAGGGGGGTTGGAACTCGATGATCTTAAGGTCCTTTCCAACTCTAACTATTCTATGATTCTGTGACACAAACTGACCAACTACAAGAGGAACCATCCATTTTAACTTGCTGCGGCAGAGGTGTCCAAAATATCTGTTGATGCAATCAGAATAAATAAATTAAAAATAAAGAGATCTTTGGAAACCTAATTGATTAGAAAGACCCAGAGAAGGGGAGAGCACATACCAGCAGCAGCAAAGTCCTTGCTCTCCAACAGTCCTAAAGACACAGAGGGTGAATTCCAGAGAGACATAACACTGCCATGCTGAAAATGCACAGTAATTAATTGGGCAGCCAATAGAGAGTTTGTGGG
This sequence comes from Psilopsiagon aurifrons, assembly GCA_025447955.1. Lineage (NCBI taxonomy): Eukaryota > Metazoa > Chordata > Aves > Psittaciformes > Psittacidae > Psilopsiagon > Psilopsiagon aurifrons. The sequence goes on from JAOEHY010037180.1 coordinate 10,479, forward strand.
TCAGGGTTAAAGAGAGAACAGCGATGGGAGACATTAGTGTGGGGATCTGTTACAGACCGCCTGACCAAGAGGACTCTGTGGATGAAGCGCTCTATAGACAGATAGGAACAGCCT